>CAVMGG010000875.1:0-83841 GCA_963680895.1 Fragum sueziense | reverse complement strand
AAACAAGATCCTGTAAACAGAGTTTATGTGTGGGGTGTGGCTACTACTGGTGCTCTTGGTGAGATTTTACACTAACCCTTTCCCCGAACATTGTCGCTTTTTGACGCCTGCCAGATAAAGGCTTTGAAAAAAATGTAGAAAATTGTAGTGTGTCTCATCTTTGAATTTAAACAATCCGAAATTTTGCCGTCTTGCAATGGGTTAAGCCTTTCCTAGACTGTTTAAGAATTTCAATTTTGAAGTAGCTTCCTGCAGACAGCAAAATTGATTTTGATGAAAAAAGTATTGTCAATGTTCAACAAAGTGCTCACAGAAAATATTGATGTAAAAGGAGACATTGCTGACTGAGTTATAAATAGCTTTTTCCTTTTTTAAAATAGCAAAAATTGAATATTCAACTGAATCAACACATTCCCACATAATGATCATTATTTAAATGCTTGGGAAACTATTGTGACATGGAATTTCTTCTTTTCCCACAATGTTTTCTACATTGTAAGAATTACATATAATTGAAAAATTCCATTCAATTTAGATTATCGTCTGCCACATCTTTTAATTTGTACCAGTCTAAAATTTTGCTGTCTGGTTATGGATTAACCCTTTCCAAAACAAGACCTGGTTTTGACATCCCTCATAAGTATGGCTTGGGAAAATATTGAGCCAAAAGAAGAAACTGCTGATAACCTGCAGTTTCTCCTTTTGCCTCTATATTTTCTATGCTATAATCACACAAATCCAGTCTTTTTCAACATTCATTTTGTCGTCTGCAGCAGCTTTCAAATTGGATCACCCTAAAATTTTGTTGTTCGAGAAAGGGTCAATGTTTATTGTTAACATTTAACATTTTAATGTAGGTGTGAGAAAGTTTCTACAGCCACACGGAGAGACTCATTCTGTAGCGAGACAGTTCAGACCAACCAGACTACGATTTATGGATGTCAACGATATTGAGGTACTAGATCTAGTATCTTAATTATCTATTCCAAGGCATGATTGCCTGTTGTTGATGTCCCTTATTAACCCTTTTCCAAACGACAAAAATTCATGATGGTCCAATTTGAAAGTTGCTTCAGACAACAAAATGGACATTGAAAAAGAAAGCATCTTTGTACAATATAGCTAAGAAAATATTGAGACAAAAGGAGAAACTGCTGGTTATCAGCAGTTTCTTCTTTTGTTTCAATGTTTTCTCAAGCCTTTTCTATTAGGGATGTCAAAACCAGGTCTTGTTCGGGAGAGGGTTAATGAAAGCTTATGAACCTGTGAAATAAATTAAGAAAATAGGTAGCATTTTCTTTTCTTCTGTCAAAGGTGTCTGTGTTATATTGCATACTTTTTGCCAAATGTATAAATGAAAATGTTTGCAGACACTTAGTCTTAGTGAAATAGTGAAAGATCTGTGTGTAACCATCGTTTATTAGCCTTTCTCAATTTTTGCAACTTTATTGAACTATAATTTCAAGAAAAAATTATGTTAAATTGTTTTCTATCAATTGCATAATTGATAAATGATTAGTTTTAACAAATATTTAGGTGGATGATGTTTCATGTGGCTATGGGTTTACAATGTTTCATGGTAAAAGGAGAAGAAAAGAGATTGTTATGGCATGTGGTATAAACACAGACTCTCAACTTGGTTACCATGAATATCCCAGAAATTCAGGTGAGATTTAACACTCTCCCAAATATCAAAATTTTGGCATGGCCCAATCAGCTTATTTCCACTAAGATTCCCCCCCCCCCCCCCCCCCCTGCATATACACAACAGCCACCCGAAGTCATCCTTAGAGGCAAAAGGTGAAATTCATCCTTGTTTACTGCCTTTATCCATGCTCTGCGCTTGGGTTGATCTTGTGAAAATCAGAAAAAGTGAAGATTCTCTTTACTTCCGTCATTTATCTTCCGATTCTTGCATTGATAAATGATGCAGTTTCAAACCATTTCGATTCCCTATAGATCTAATACAATGTTAATTTCCTATAAACCCATTGTTTGCCACCGGAAGTTAATCCGAGTCTATTCTGATGAAAATTTGCTCGTTGATATTTGGATGTCGCTATTAAATCAGAGCGCTGTCCCATTAAAAAATTCTGACACAAGTTATGTCACTTGTTCGGATTACCGGGAGTGTTCTGCGGGTACGAACTAGAACAATAATGGAAAGGGGTCAATCAGAAAGCCTCTTTAGTCAATGAAATTGATTTTGAACTAGAAGACCTGAAGGTCTTGAGTCGCTCCACAGGCCTGAATTTCATGTAATATTTAATCCAAGTTTTGATTAGATTGTTCAATGCTTGTGTTTCATAGAGCAAAAAGAAAGTTACAAAACTAGATTGTTCAAAATGTGTGGTTCTTGAAGCAAAGAAAGTAAAACTATGTTTGCCATTTGAGAAAGGGTAAAAAGAAATGGGAGAGTATTCCAGCTTAGGATGATACTAGCAATTAAAATTTTCCTTCCTCCAAACAGATCTAAATTAACAGACCATTGATTACTCCAAAATATTCATGTCATATTTCTAAAAATAGATTTTGAGCTAAAAATAGATTCAGGGAAAGACTTTTCCAAAATTAATGCAAATAACTAATCAAACCTGAATTTCTTGTAATATCAAGTCCAAGTTTTGACTAGACTTTTCAGTACTTGTTGCTCTTAAAGCAATTACAAAGTAACTAGAAAGCTGAAAATACGTTCATATAAGATCTATTGGTTACCAAGCTTTGTCTTTATTAGAGTGAGTTTGGCTGTTAGAGTGAAAACAAAGCCACAATTAGCAATTTTGTCAAATTGAAAGGCATATAACTGAGAAGTTTATATCCCTATCTAGCTAAGAATCACACTAAAGCAAGATCTAACTTCACCTACAACTTGTTGAAGTTTTGACCTGATTGCTCAATATTTGTGGATGTAAAGAGTGTAAAATCAAAGTCGAAAACAGCAATTTGGTCAAATTCAGTGGCAAATCAATCATGATATAAGATTCTTATGAAGCTGAAAATTACATCCATGCAAGATCTTATAGCCAGTAAAATAATGTTAAAGTTTCGTGTTGATTGGTGGATATTTATGGTTGTTTGAGTAAAAATAAGGTCAAAAATGGTAATTTTGCCAATTTCAAGGGCACATTACTCAAGACGTAATATTCAGATCAAGCTGAAAATTGCACCCAGACAAAATCTTATCAGCACCAACATTCTGACTAAGTTTTGTCTTGATTGATCAATATTTGTAGTAGCTAGAGTGAAAACAAAGTCAAAATAGCCATTTTTTAATTCAAGGGCAGATAACTCAAGAATTTCTGGTTCAATCATAATTAATTGAAGGAATCTGAGAGAGGACCACCTAAGGATCATTCCTGTGAAGTTTGATTGAAATCCATCCAGTAGTTTCTGAGGAGAAGATTTTTAAAGAAAAAGTTGACGACCGGACAGACGGACGGACGCACGGACGGACGCACGCACGACGGACACAGCGCCATGACAATAGCCCGCTGGCCTGAAGGCCAGTGGAGCTAAAAATGGTTTGTGGGAAAATAAAGCATTAGAAGTATTGAGGCAACAGGAGAAAAGTGTTACCAGCAGTTTCTTCTTTTGGTTCAATGTTTTCTTAAGTTATAACTCTATAAAGTTCATCATAAGGCATACTTGTTGTTAAGTAAAGGGCTGACATCTGTTAAAATGAGAACAGCTGTCACATTATTTCTTTCCCTAAAACACATTTTTAGGATTGTTTGAATTGAAAAGTGTTAAAGAAAATGAAATAAATCAACCTCATTGATTGTATTCTTGCAATGATAAAACATATTAGAAGAGAAGAAGAAATTCTGGTAATGTCTTATTACGTTGAAAATTCTTATGGTACAGACATGAAAACAAGAATTGTTTTTTAAGGAAGGTTTAATAGATCCATCTTTTTCTGAAAGACTTTATGTTTCTACATATATACTTACCATGATATGTCATTACATGTAATTTACGGGTGTGTCTCCTACATGCAGGTCGAGTGTTAGACTACCTTATAGAGCCAGCTAAAGTGGACATCCCCGAGTCAGGTGGCACAGGGTCAAAGGTCAAACAGATGTCTTGTGGTAGAGCACATGCTGTATTCTTGACAGAAAATGGAGGTAATGGAATTTTAACCTTTAATTTCAAATTTTCCTAAAGCCAAACCACTAAAACAGTAAAACACCGCTCAAATGCTGGTAAATATGTTATCTTTAAACTAAGGTAGTCCACCCCTTATGAGATTTATGCGACATCTGCATTACTCAGGTAATGTCGAAAAACTTTCCACTGCAGAATGATTACAACCGCGCCTGAATAAGTTTGGATACATAACGACACGGCTCAAAAAAAAGCCAATGTTTTATGAATCTCAATATGGCCAAATTATGGGTATTCTAAGAAAGGGAGGAGCATATGTTAAATTGTTTCTCCTGTCAATTCTCATAACTTTTCATTTGTAAACATAAAAATAGATTATATGTTTAATCTTATAATTTTATGTACCTTTGGGCCTTAAAACTGAAATATTTGCACAAAAGCAAAGGTTTTACATCAAGCATAACTTTAACTTAAAACTTTTATTACATGTATACATTAATTTTGATGTAATTTCTGAGCTTTATACACAAAGGAAATATAGTTTTACATTTTCTCACAGTGTTTTCACAAGGTAACAATGCATATGGACAGTGTGGCCATCCTATTGTAGAGGGTCAGAATTTTAGGTAAGAAACTTATGGTTAAAAAAATAGATATTTTCATGATTTAGATGAATTGTTTCTTACATTGTCAGTTTAGTCTTTCTGTCTATCTAAAAACTCATTGTATTCACTTTCTTCTTAAAGTTATAAATTGAAAGATTAATAACAAGATATATTCTCATCTATCACATATATGAGAAATGATTGAATTTGGCACAAATGTTCATAATCAAACCTTTGCTATGAATTTCCCTAGAAGCATAATCGAGAAGGAATTGAATAAGCTTCTAGCTCTCGTCAACTTCAATGTAAAATAAATAGGTTCATACTATGACAGAAATCATGCCAGAACATGTATTTGTGACCCATCACGCTTAAAGGGACCTTATAGCAAGTGTAAAGTCTGTCAGTCTGCGCTGTCCGCACAGCCAAACTAGGGCCAATACTTTTCACTTGTATGTAGATTCTAATTTTCTAAATCTGGAATGTTTTTCCTATCTTACTATATGTTCATTTTTCGCATACAGGATCTGGTTTACCTGTGCTGAGTCTGACAAGATTGTCAAATTTGGATTTTTGTAGTTCGAATAAGGTTACTTTTTGCGTGACGGGTCACATAAATATTTTGTATCTATCCACAGTAAAGTGTCAAATATACAACAGATAGATGGACTTCCAGAAGACATATCAAAGGTTTGTTGATTGATTTAACCCTCTCCAAAACAACAAAATTTTAGGGTGGTCCAATTTGAAATTGCCGAAGACGACAAAATGGATTTTATTCAAGACATGAATTGCATATGATATGACACAGAAAATATTGAGACAAAAGGAGAAAATATTGAGACAAAAGGAGAAACTGCTTGTCATCAGCAGCTTCTTCTTATGTTTCAATGTTTTCCCAAGCCTTTTCTTTTAAGGACGTCAAAACCAGGTCTTGTTTGTGTAAGGGTTAAATCAGAGACATAGACAGTGACCAATAGATTCACATGAAATTCTAGCATCTCATTATCTCACTATTTGATTTGTTGAGAGATTTCGTTGATATCCTAATTATTGGACCAATTAAAAGTTTTCCGCAATTCTTCGCATACATGGAAGTGGTAGAAACCTGCAGACTTTTGAATAATCTCTTATATTTTCCCCCCATTTCAGGTAGTATGTGGACAAGACCATACATTGTTTCTGACTAGTACAGGAGAAGTGTATTCATGTGGTTTAGGGGCAGATGGACAAACAGGTATTAGCCAGAATTTTCTTGAACTCTCTTTATGTTACACTTAGAGCCTTAGTCTCATGATAATAAGTTCTTGATAAGGAGTGATGGTTAAATTCTCAAATAAATAGAAAAATATGACTTTTCATTGATCTAGATACATTTAATTTCAAGTTTGGTGGTGATCTGTTGAAAATTTCACAATAATAAGATATACCAGGTATGGGTAATGACCATGATTTTTCACTCTTTCATTCATTCATTAATTCATATCTTTATTTCCTCCATTTTGTTACATGAAGATTTACAGACGCATGAATTAACATAGGGAAAGAAGAACAGGAAAACAAAGTACAAATATTTACAACAAAATTACGGAATAGTAAATATGTCATCATGTACACTGTTATACAAAATATGTTGTTAACTATAACGTGTTTAACGTACGCATACAAACTCGCCGCAACCCCAACTTGTACAAGTTGTAGTTGCTGCGCGTTTGAACGCAGTCCACCATATGCAGTTCAGCAGTTAAATGTGGTCCACATATTGCTGACGTGTCGCCTGTAACAGCTTTGAATTTGGATCAGCGTAAAATTTTGCTGTCTGGTAATGGGCTAATGTTAATGCATTTTGGATGTACATCATATTTCTATCACATGTGACAAGGTACAGTATAAACAAAGTCTGTTCCTGTCAAGAAAATAAAGTAAACAAAAAACAGAAATTTTGCTCCTAAGACTTTTGTATTTAACTATAGAGACAAGAAAAGAGAGAAAAAATGTACAAATGACTTTTATATCGTTGCTTATCAAACATTTACATATCAACCCTTTCCCAGAGTTCCTGATATTGTCATGTATATTGGAAACTTTTTGGATAACATTGAAGGAAAAGAAGAAATTGCTTTTAATAAGCAATTCCTCAATTTCCCTAAATACTTTCTATGCTACAACATGAACACATGCTACTTGTTACATCAATATTTTCTCGTCTCCAAATCCATGAAGATGAAGCAGTCTAAAATTTTGCCATTTGTGAAAGGGTTTATCTCTCATTGTAGTTTATCATTAGTAAATCTCAGATTATTTCAGGTCAAGGTCACTTCAACTCAATCGGAACTCCTTCTAGGGTTAAAGGTGATATAGAACAAGTAAAAATCGTGGACATTGCATCAAAGGCTGACTGTGTACTAGCTGTATCGGACAGTGGGGAAATATTTGGGTGGGGTAATTCAGAATATAAACAGTTATCAATGGTGACGGAGGAAACACAAGTGGGTTTACCGAGACATTTACCATTCAAGAATTGTGGGAAAATAACCAGTGTGGCCACAGGTGGATCTATATGTGCGCTATTAAATGGTTAGTCGATGACTTTTTAACTTTGTCCAAAACAACGGAATTCTAGACTGCTACAATTTGAAAGGAGCACCAGATGACAAAATAATTGCTACAATGAGTATGGAAGTTGTAAATTTTAGCATGGTAAATATTTAGACAAAAGGAGATATCAGCATTTTTTGCTCGACTTTTCGAAGAAAATGTTAGCTTATACTGTCACCTGGGCGTCGGCGTTGGCGTTGCAACAAAGGTTAAAGTTTTTTCAAACATCAATAACTTCCATACTATCAAAGGGATTCAACCCAAACTTGGAATACTTATTCACCATCACACCCTCTACCATACTACCAGGGCCAATGACCCTGGCTCCACTATATTTGGCGTTATGCCCCCTTTATACTAAGCAACTTAGAAAGTTGAGCGCGCTGTCTTCGGACAGCTCTTGTCTTCTTTTGTCTCAATATTTTCCCAAGTCTATTTTACTAGAGAAATGGGGAAAATAACCAGTGTAGCTGCAGGTGGATCTTTTAAACCGTGTCCCACAGTTTCCATGAAACAATTTCATTCTAAATGTACTTGAATGTTTGTTATTTGTGTATGTACTTGCATGGGAAATGTTGGAGTAAAGGAAGAAAATTCATATTATCAGCATTTGCATTCTTCACCAGTGTTTTCTAAAAGCCAGGCTGTAGCCATGGCAAAGTTGGTAACCCCTTAGACTCTCAATCATGAATTCCAGGCTTCAAACCCTTCTTGCCACAAATTCCTTTTCTGACATTTTATGTCCCACAAATGAGTAGATAGTCATAAACCCAAGTGGGATATGCAGCTGGGGGCTGAGAAATTATCTTGTGGTAGTACTGGTGAGAGAAATGTCCTAGGTGCTCGTCTCCAGCTGCTGTGATATGACTGAATAATCTTTAAAATGGTGTTAAACACCATTTAATCAAACTTTTAAAACTCTCGCTCTGTTTTTGAAACAAAAATCTTTCATGGTAACATGCCTTTCCTTGTTCTTTCATTGCTTCTGTTCAAAAGAAGATTGTGTTCTTACTATATATCATTCAATTGTGAAATATTTGGGTGAGTTTGACTTATTCTGTCCATGAATTGAACATCTTGTGTGCTGTTTATTTCAGATAAAGGCCATGTTTATGTATGGGGCTATGGTATACTTGGACAAGGACCAAATGTAGATCAACTTAAGGAGCCCAGCTTATTACCACCACCACTGTTTGGTTGTAACGAGTTCAACCCCAAGGTCAAGGTCACGGAAATCAAATGTGGAATGAGCCATTTTGGTGCTCTGACAGGTAGGTCAATAATGTATTCTTTCTTTACATTTCAAACTTGCAGTGAATGAAAATTACCTTAAGACATTTCTTCTATTCCGTGACTTCAGGTGTCGTCGGTGGCAATGGAAATTGACGAGGGTGTCCCATTGTAATGGATAACTCCAAGAGATTGACAAGGGTATACCATTGTGAGTTTCTGTTGCCACAGATCATGCCTGATATTGTTTGAAGTGATAGTGGTATCTTATATGGATGGAATTCTCAAACGTTATTGAACTCTTCCCAGAGCAGCAAAATTTAATGTTGGTCAATCTTTAAAATGTGTTACAGATATAAGTAAATAGATCTATATGATACTAAGGAAATTAGTAAGCAATGGAATGCAAACAATTGAGTATAAACAGGAAATAGAGGTTATCAGATTGACATGTTTCTGCTTCTATTTTAATCCATTACCTAACAACAAAATTTTAGAATATGCTAGATTCAAAGATGTTGCTGACGACAATATCAAGTAGATAAAACTTTACATTTTTTTTATCCTTTGGGGTTAAAAGCAGTTTATTAAATAAAGAAATTGCTTGTCACAAGCATTTCTTCATTTTCCACAATGATTTTCAAAGCCTTTATCTTGTGTGCCTCAAAAGACATCAATATGTGGGAATGGGTTATTAATTAGCCGACATCATCTTCCAACGGTTAACATGCCTCAATTTGAATGTGAATACAACAACTCATACCTAAACAAAGCTTCAAGGTAAAAGCCAAACTTAAAATCATATCTTGTTTGTTTGTAGATGCTGGTGACTTGTACACATGGGGTAATGGGAAATATGGATGTCTCGGGTTTTACAAAAAGATGAAACAGTTCTTCCCACTCAAGGTATGATAAACAATTTACACGCATCTTCTTTCTTTGGGTGATGAGTGTACCCGTGTTATTCAAGTCTTGTAGCTCTTTCCTAAAGCAATTGTTCTAGACTGATCCAAGTTAAACCATTCCCAAAGAACAAGAAATTGAAGGCACTTAATAGATGTTATCAAAGGTGAAATATTTGAATAATAAAGCACAGAAAATATATAGATAAAAGGAGAAGATGTTTCTTTTGTCTCAATGTTTCCCAAAATCTTTCCTTTGAGGGATGTCAAAACCAAGTCATGTTTTTGACAAGATTAAGAATGGTAGAACTGCAGACAAAACATGATTTTCAAGTAAAAGCATTTTATGTTGAGCTAGTATTGGGTAAGACATTACTGGTGGAAATGAAGGACACAACCCAACATTGTGGGAACATTTGGAAGATGAAAAATGTGGTAATGTTGTCAAAAAGTCCTATTTAGAATTGTATGAGTCTTATTTGTGGCAACTATTTATGATTAAGAAAGGATTATGTACAATGTGCTGGTGAAACAGGAAATAATGAAGCAATAACCATTTTTTCCAATGTTTTCCTGCACTTTCTCTTTTTGGCAAATCAGCAGCAGAACTTTTTCTGTATATGGTTAACGATGACTGTTCCATTATATTGCAGGTCGCCTTACCAGCATCAGCCTATAGAGTTGAGTGTGGTGTGGACCATACAGTGGCCCTGTGTAAATCATTTGCATAAACAGGCCACTTTAACACATACTGGAAAGGAATTTAAAGATACCTTCATTAATTCATGATTGATCATTTAGCCCTACATTGTGGGTATCCCTGTGTTGTGGGTATTCCTGAGTGTCAGTTTAAAGAGTTGAATGTGGTGTGGACCATACAGTAGCACTGTGTAAATCATTCGCATAGACCAGACCCCACTGACATAGACTGGGAATTAAAAAGAGGTGCCTTAATAAATCGATCTTCTAAGCTTCGTTTGTTGGTATTTCTGAGCTACAACATACAGCTTTGAATGTGGTGTAAACCATACAGAACATGTAGCTCTGTGTCAACTATTTGCATAGAACTCAACCATATATTGTCACCAGAACTGCTACTCCTCAGCTTAGTAATTATGAGACACAGGAAACCACATTAATAAGTGAACTTCGCCAAGATGTGATTGGATAATTGTTGAAAGTGATGTTAAAATTTATAAAAACAAACAATGCAGTGTTGATATGATAACAATAAAAATGCAATTAATGTCATTATCAGAAGACAAAGCGTTTGAGCAAAGAGATGGGTAGAGATTTAATTTGAAATAATTGATAAATGCACATATTAATTTTGTCACTTTTATTCAAAATGAAAACCAAAATCAATTTATTATGGCTATGTACTAGAATCTAGCATTTACTAATGATGCTACCAACAAGATATCTTACTAAACCCTTTCCCAAACAATGGAATTACGTACTGTCCAATTGGACAGACACTGAAATATATGTTGATTAAGATAGAATGTGTGTACAGTAGATCATATAAATGTTGAGGCAAAAGGAGAAAATGCTGGCCAACAGCATTTTCTTCTTTTGCCTCTAGGTTTTCCCATGTTTCTTCTATTAGGTATGTCCAAAGTTTCAAAACAAATCGTTGTTTTGGAAAGGGTTAACTTCATTAAATTGAACAACAATAACAAAACTAAACTATTGAAAATTTGAAAATAAAAATTGAAAATCAAAGATTGTTGAATGCAGTTCACTCAGTTGTCAATTTATCAGTCATGGTGGTGGGAAATTCAAACAAAAGTTATCTACCTCTCAAATAAATTAATTAATTAAACAGTGATGCGACACATTTTGATGTGCCTTATCATTTAAGATTTTTTGGAAAATATCGAAGAAATGGAAGAAAATGCTTATAAACAGTATTTCCTTCCTTTTGCTCAATATTTTCCACTCTATCAAGAGGTCTGAGGACTGTCATTCTGACAGCCAGTTTACTAATGTCATCTCTATATCTATCACCTTTGAATTTGGACAAATCCAAATTTTTTCATTTGGAAAGTTTGACTCTTTTCTACAGTCTTGTCTTGTGGAACAAAGATCAGAATGTCAAAAAAGTTTGAGCAATAACTTTATTTTAATACCTGGTTAAATCCCTGATATACATATATAATTAATGTCATTTCAACACAAGTCATTACACTAATTTGAAAGCGTTTTGGGGGTCAATACAGCTTATTGAGCAAGGGAGAACACTGAACAATATTCTGCAACAGCGTTGAATTTGAGCCAGTATACAATAAATATGTTGAGCAGCTTTTGATCAAAGAAGCACAGATACCATATTGTCGGCATTATTGCAAAACCTCATAACTCCAGCTTTAATCAAGCTGGAGTTACGAGGTTTTGCAATAATACCAACGATTTATAGTTTCAACATCACAGTTTTTCTTTGAGCCAGAATAATGCCACCTGGTCTAGGTCTACTTTATAATTCCTCAACCATTGTCCCCCGATCACAGTGTCGCCACGTAGTTCATCTTCCCAAACCCCTTCAGGGAGGTAAATGTCCCTTTCTCCCGACCCCTTATCCAAAATAGGGGCGACTAACAAAGAGTCCCCTACCAAAAATTCTGAGTCTGTTTCTAGAGCATTTATATCATCCGGTGCTATCCACCATAATGGTCGTATGATTGGTGTACCTGAAAATGGAGCGCATTCTAAACTTATGAACTTGTCCCAATTAATTCATTACCACACATTGACTACTTTTGACTCACTAAAAGATAAGGGCTTGAAAAAGAATTGTGGAAAATGAAGAAATGGCTTGTGACAAGCAATTTCTTCATTTACGACAATGTTTTTTTAGCTCCACTGGCCGACAGGCCAGCGGGCTATTGTCATGGCGCTGTGTCCGTCGTGCGTCCGTGCGTGCGTGCGTCCGTCCGTAAACTTTTCCTTTAAAAATCTTCTTCTCAAAAACTACCAGATGGATTTCAACCAAACTTCACAGGAATGATCCTTGGGTGACCCTCTCTCAGATTCCTTCAAAGAATTCTGATTGAAGTAGAAAGTCTGGAGTTATCTGCCCTTGAATGTCAAAAATGGCCGTTTTGACTTTGTTTTCACTCTAGCAACTACAAATATTGACCAATAAAGACAAAACTTGTACAGAATGTTGGTGACTATAAGATCTTGCCTGGGTGTAATTTTCAGCCTGATCTGAATTTTACATTATGAGTTATGTGCCCTTGAAATTGACAAAATTGCCATTTTCGGCTTTATTTTGACTTTGTTTTCACTCAATCAACTACAAATATTGACTAATCAATACAATATTTGTACAGAATGTTGGTGACTATAAGATCTGACCTTGGTATATTTTTCAGCTTGATCTGAACTTTACGTCATGAGTTATGTGCCCTTGAAATTGACAAAATTGCCATTTTCGGCTCTATTTTGACTTTGTTTTCACTCAATCAACTACAAATATTGACTAATCAATACAATATTTGTACAGAATGTTGGTGACTATAAGATCTTGCCTTGGTATAATATTCAGCTTGATCTGAACTTTACGTCATGAGTTAAGTGCCCTTGAAATTGACAAAATTGCCATTTTCGGCTTTATTTTTACTTTACAACCATTAGTATTAATTAATCAATACAATAACTTTCACAGAATTTTACTGACCATTAGATCTTACTTGCTTGAAATTTTCAGCTTGCTTGTTTGTGCAGCCTGAACCTTTGAATTTGCTTTCAACAAGACAAGCAATCAGGCCTGTGGAGCGCTTCCAGACCGCCAGGGCTGTCTAGTATAAAAAAAGACAGACATTTCAAAATTTCATTCATTTGATATTGTTGTCTGCAACCTCATTGAATTCAGACCGGTCTAAAATTTTGTCGGCTGGTAATGGGTCAATTAACAAAATTGTAGACTGCTTCAAGCTGAAAAAGTTGTTGACGGCAATTATAACTGGTGTTTAACCCTCTCCCGAACGGCAAACATGTAGAGTGTCAAATTTGAAAACTGTTGCAGACAAGTGTGTGTTGATAAAGATCGGATTAGTCTACAAGTCTTCATTAAAGCACAGAAAATATTTTAAGGCCACAGGAGAAAATGCTGATTGTCAGCATTTTCATCTTTTGTCTTGTTGTTTTCCAGGTCTTTTCTATAACGCCAAAAACAATTATTGTTTGGGAAATGATTAATGTAGAAAATGTGTATGATAATGTTTTGGCTTAGAAAATATGCTTTGAAGTAGAAAAAATTGAAATATTAGCAATGTATTCCTTTGTATGTATTAAATTCAAATCTTCTTCAGGAAATGGACCTTCCCAATCAATTGAGTAATGAGAGAAAATTTGAAATGAAAGGGTGATCAACAACTTGTTTTTCTTTCCAGACTGTCTGTGCTTCATTGACTGCGTCATGGATTATTCAATATACTGAGTGCTCAACAGATAAGAGGGGTTAACAGCATTCTAAATTTGTGATTTAAAAACCAAACCCATGTTGTGGGTACTCATTTGAATCGTCTTGATGAGACGATTCCAATGAGTACCCACACCATAGGGTTTGATGAACATTAAGAGATATTTTACATTTTGAAAAAAACATAGCTCCCTCTTATCTGTAGCTGTGCATATATACTCAGTTCCAAAAGAAAGTGTGCACTTTTTAATTTTGAGTATCTCAAAAACTATACGGTCTACCGTCAGGAAATTTTGCACGATACATATATTGATAAAGAAATCACATAGCACGCACACATATTCGGCTTGGTTGCGACTTTGCATTTTTAATGTTTTACGTATGCCGCACGTGCTGGACAAGTTATCGATCTGAAATTGAACTTACTGTAATCCTTTTGGCATATCTTGGCATAAAATCACATTTTCATTACATGTGTACATAGCGCATTGGCGAGAAAGGAATTACAATTAACGTCGGTGAACAAGACAGAACCTAGTGAAAACAAAAGCCCTCAACAAATTTGAATTTGTACGGTATTTATGTTCTTATGGCAAATGTCCATTTGTATAGCGTCTTAAAGGCATACAAATTTGATTTGGAACGTTGTCGCAACGTTCGACGAAGACTTACTAGACTGCTAACATAGCGATTACCAACGTTGACGCACACGTAACGTCTACAAGAAAGTTCAAACTTTAGCGTGGAAATTGCTTTGAAGACATGGTCAAACCCTACAACGGCATATAAGCGTGTAATTCTTTCCACAGAAGAAGCTGTAAGGAGTGCAAATCTCAACACCATTATGATCTGACTGCATGTATGCAGTATGTGCTATTCTATTTACATCTGTTTTGATGCCTGTTTTCTTTATGGTCTGATCTGGAGTATGATGTCACTTTTACACCCTAAATTGCCATAAACTTTGTAAAAAGTCATGTAAAAGCAAAAATCGAAAGTGCACACTTTCTTTTGGAACTGAGTATATATCGAGAGATCATTTTGTCAATCGAGGAATTGGTGCAAAACTATTGTTAGTGCATTCACATGTATAATGCACTCGTACAGAAGTAGTTTTGGCTTAACCCATTACCACATTATGACTCTTTTTTGACTCCCTACTAGATAATGGCTTTGAAAACATTGTGGAAATGAAGACATTTCTTGTAACAAGCGATTTCTTCATTTCCCACAAGTTTTTCTACCCAGAAAGATCAAAGAATGCGAAATTTCATTCAATTCATATTGTAGTCTGCAGCATCTTTGAATTTGGACAAGTCCAAAATATTGTCGTTTAGTGAATTGGTTAAGCCCTCGATTTTATAGGAGCTGCCAGGCTATGACGATATGACGTCATTCACACACCTGTTCAATTTAATGGCCGTCCATCGAAAGCGCAGGTTAATTGGCCACTAATAAGGAAGGAATATTTATAGTCAAAATAGTACAAACAATCTTACCAATTTAGCTCAATTTAGTCGTTAGATTGAGTTTGCTGAACTTTAAAAATGAATTTCCGATAAAATTATACTTTATTTGTGTACTTTTGTGCGTAAAACGGCTTCGTAATTTAGCAATGTACTGACAAAGAAAGTGCATGTATTTGAATTCCCGTAATAAATCAAGTGATAAGTTTTGCCTTTTTATCATGAAGATGTAATAAATCATATGTTACAACTGTGTAGTTGTATGAGATAAATCAAATAAATGTATACAGAGAAATATATTGTGCTTTTAAATTATTATTTGTCCGTCTGCGCAGGTCACAGTGCGAATACGGGGCCGATCTTAATACAAAAAATACTTACATTATTTACAAGACAATTGATATAAAATTTAAATCCAACCGACTCTTATTTCACATTTTGTATATCCATTGTTTGTGATGAAGGAGACACATTTTTCTAAATCCAATCTAACACAAAATTATGACACAAGTGACTTCTTGAAAACACATGCCTCAAGAATTTAATGAACGCCTTGCTCTTATGATCTTTACCGAAGAATAATCCGTCACCTTTCAACAAAAACCTCGTAACGGAAGCTTAAAACAAGCTATGTACAGTTACGATTTTTTGTTTTAAAGCATCGATTTCCGTCTTCGATGAGTAACTCATCAATTGGATAGAATAATTTGAGATAAATCATAAAACGTGCTTTAGAAAAATTCTGAAATATCCCAAAAGATCTATACTTGTCTAAAATGTAAAAAGAAATAGTTTTATTATGTCAGCTTTCATAAATTTAAAATAAAAAGAAAATATTAGACCTCTAGCGCAACCTTGGTAAACAAGTCAATGATAAGATGCAGATTTAGATTTAGTTTTTTCTTCTTTAATTTTTAGCTGAATTAAACGTTTTGCAAATGAGGTTGAAAACAAGCCCTTTTTATCATCATCATCATCATTATTATTTCTAGAAGAAAATTAAAATTTGTTGCAGACGTTAGGTTTTATTAGATCTTTTTATTTCACTGAAATACGTCATTTTATCCAAATTTAATTAAACACTATTTATACGGATGAATACATAAAATTTTGCGAGAAAAAGAAAAAACTTCCTCTGTCAAGAGTCTTTAAATTCTCCTAACGTTTACTACTTCCGCTTCCGGTTATGGAGAGGTAGCATTTTTTCTAAAGAATAGAGGAAACCTAGATTAAGCAAATACCACTACGCAAATCGTCACAAGAGTCTACAAGCAGATTCATCTCTATTATCAACATAAGCATAGATCACGGTTCGTCGAATGCTATTGTATTTCTGGATATTTACGCGTTAACAGTATCGTCTATTCTTACTTGTGTATAGTAAAGGGTGTTGAATAAAGGAAAGGATTCAGGTGGACAATAGTATACCCGTCACGCTCGGTGATTACAAAATTACAGTCCTCGTCAAAAATAGGTATGAGCGTCAGCTCTACACCTACGCAGAACAAAGAAAATAAAAAAAGAACATTATCATCACCTTTAGACTCTTCTGAACTCAAAAAGACCAAGCACAATACTGGTATGACTTCTATGGAACCTTCTATGGAACCTCCTATGGAACCGTCCGTTGCTCATGTTCATGAAACCATTCCCATGGCCAATGTGACTTTAACTGAAGAACATATTGCCACTTTGACAGCCGTGATAATGGATTCCGTCCAAGCACAAAGTGCTACACTGGTTAAAGGAATTGTTGAAGGAGTCTTATTTGGCCTACGTGACCAAATAACTAGTCTAGAGAAGGAGAACAAAATGCTGAAAACCACTGTCACGGAGCTCCAAGACAAGATAGACAAAGGGGAACAATATAGCCGAAGGAATTGCTTGCGGCTATCGGGAGTAGCAGAAGAAGAAGGCGAGTCTGTAGACACGAAGGTGATCGAGATCGCAGCAGCTATTGAAGCAGACATCACGCTTCCGGAAATAGATAGGGCGCATAGGTTGGGTAAGCCCAAAGATAACAAAGACTCCAAGCCACGTGACATTATTATTAAATTTGTGAGTTACCGGTCACGACAAAAACTTCTTGTCAACAAAAAGAAACTCAAAGACAATGGGCTAAACGGTCTTTACCTAAACGAAGATCTGACTATAACACGCGATAAACTCTTTTTCCTAACAAGACAAATGGTAAAAGATAAGATAATACAGGGCACATGGACTAAGGATGGCACAATAATTGTGAAGGACAATGCGTCCAAACTACACAGACTACAAACTCTTGCCGATTTGGAGAATATGAAGGCCAATATTTAGGCACCCAATTTTTGGCGCCCAGTATACTCATACATCTTACCCTAATTTACAACTTATCATATCGTCGCTTTTCAGCAGAAACCTCGTAACTGCAGCTTACTATAAGTTGTGGATACGGGTTCTTGTTGAAAACCGACGGTATCCGCGTTTATCTTAAATTGTCGATGGAATAATCTTACTTGAGCCACAATGAAACTGAAATATAATTAACTGTCTTAGTGATGGTACTTACAGTCTAAATATAATCTGTCTTAAATGTAAATGATTTAGATCTTTAGTACGCAAAATTATTCCATCTATCTAAAAATTGTAAGTAATGCTTGATGCACTGCAGGGAGATTGCTATTTTTGTCATTGCAATTTGTGACGCTTCTGGCCCTATTCCTTCAAATCATTAGGTAAAAACATTTAACAAAATTCTTATGCCAATAAAACCTGCTTTCGACCACTCTAATATCATTATTGCTTCAGAGGCCATCAGGGACAGAGTGGAAAATGTTGATTACCGACGTTTTCCCCTATTCCTTCGAATGCTTCTATGATGAAGAATGTTTGATCTACATATCCATTTTCATGTCGTCTCTAACTTAAATATTGATGTATACATATAACCAGAGTTAACAAAGGAGTCTAGCTCTTATCCTGTGTTTTGTTAACCCATCACCCAACGGAAGAATTTCGGACTGGTCCAATATGAACGATTTTGCAAACGACTTTTTAATTCGATATAAGTTTGAATTTTGGATAGAAAGCATTGAGGAGAGTGAAGAAATTGCATGGCAACAGCAATTTCTTCGCTTCCGAAATGATTTCTAAAAACCTTTCTTGAGAGGTGTCAAAAGGCGTATCTGTTTGATGATGGGTAATTTAGTACAGTACTATTCTTCGAGTTATTTTGTTGTATTTACTACCGGTATATATGAATAAGTTAATGAGGATCGAACTTTGCCAAATATACAACGATGAATTTCGGACAAACAATGATACTTCGTGGATGTGGTTCTAGAGCCTCGTAACTGAAGCGTCTCCAGTTGCGGGGTTCTGGAATAGCACCGACGAGTCATCAAATGTAAAGGCAAAATCGGTAGAATTTAAGTACAAAATACTTCCGATTGTTGACACTTGTACATATCTGTAAATATATTATGGGTTTTGATTATGTAATGTTAAGTGAGTTATTTGACACAAACACGACACGGACTTTGATGTACATGTATATAGATGCACTTGCGAATGTCGATACTGGTCGGACATTGCAGTCTGCACAGTCCGGGCAGGCTCGAAATTCTCTTGCCCTAAACTATTTACTCTATACTAATGTACAAATACAGATCGCCATTCTGTAAGCAATTTACAAAGATCCATAAGTATCGATTATATTTTGTCTGTGAACCATTAGGTATCCCTTTCCAGATTCAAATCCCAAGCACCTTCATTATATGAAATAATTATAAACTATGTTGGAAAAAAATGAGTTATATACACCATTATTAGAAAAGGCCTAAATTGAGTTAACATTGAGGCAAAAGAAGAAAAAAGAAATCATGTCATACTATTCTCCTTCTGTCGCAATGTTTTCAATGTTATCAATGTTTTCAAAAAATTTACAAAAAAAGAAAAAAAAATCTGTCCTCAGATATACAGAAAATTCATTTTCATTAATAGTCATTTTTTTGTACACTGCTGCAGCATACAAATTGCAACAGTCTAAGCCCCATGCCCTGTGTTAAAGGGTCAAAGTTGGTCTTATACATACGCTGAACTCTATTTGTCCTGAATTTATTGTTCCTTTTCTTTCATTTCTGTATTTGTTACAATACATTTATACATGTTGTAACAATATGCAAAGTAACATTTCCTGAAATATCTAATTATCTATACAATTATCGTATAACTAATGAAAACGTGTACATAATATTTGACTACTATTGTTAGTCGACATGTTTTATGTTCTATTTCGTGATCAATGTTAAGAAATATTATCTCAACTAAACATGAACGCAACTGTATTATTCGACTGAAAATAATGTTTATCTAGTCGAAATCCTCTATACTTATAAAAGTTTTCAAAACATTAGCATGATTAGACGGGATTCAAATGCTCGTCTACTCTTTATTACTTTTTGGCACTTTATATTTACATTTATTACATATTTTTGTCAACACTTTGGTACTGTTTTTGGGATCTTTACTGTATGTCGGGCCTATGATTCACGGTTTCTCCATCACGTTTATGTTGTCATATCGAAGTCTGCGCGTCTGATGTTATGTAAAGTATTTGATCCACCATAGGTGTTCAAATTGCAGTCTGGCGCGCGGCTATCGGTAATTTTTATGTAAGTACACATGGCTGCCGCATACGTTATCGTCACATCATCAACTTAATACACATGTTTTGCTATATTCTAATTAGATATAGGGAACTACTCTATCACGCATCGTTATATATATCTAAGATTTCTAAAGAAATTTTGTCTACATCACTTCATATGTGTATGTCTCTTTTACTTATTTTAGCGGGTGATGTGGAACAAAATCCGGGCCCTTCTCGCAATGAAAACACTGCTATTGGAACCCTTTCTATAGCTCATCTACACATTCGTAGTATCAGGCATAAACTACATTATATATCCGATTATATCTCAGATTTTGATATCATGTGTTTTACTGAAACTCACTTAGATTATACATTTCCCGACTCAGAATTGATAGTAGATACGCACGACAGTACGATATATAGACAAGATCGTACATCACATTCTGGAGGACTCCTTGTATATGTGACAGACTCTCTTTTTTCAAAAAGACGATCTGATTTAGAATTTAATGGTATTCATTGTATATGGGTTGAGGTTATAAATAGCACGACATCATTTCTTCTCTGCTGTATATATAGATCCCCAAACACGCCAGTAGCCTTCTGGGAAAGTTTCAATGCATCACTGGAAAAGGCATTAGAGTCAAATCCCAATATTGTGATCGTAGGGGATCTTAATCAAAATCTCTTAGATAGAAATGAGACTCATCTTTCAAATATTATGGTCATAAATAATCTCACCAATGTAATTACTAAACCAACTCGAGTAACACGCTTTTCAGAAACATTAATTGATCCAATTCTAATCACAAACACACTAGAAGCTACATATGCCGACACTTTAGATATTGATTCGACCATAAGTGATCATAAAGCTACTTTCATTTTCCTAAAATTTGATTTTAAACCTATGGTATGCACGAAAAGACGAGTTTGGAACTATAACCGAGCTGACTTTAATGAGCTCAATAGACTTATAAGTAACGAACACTGGGACTTCATTGACAACTTAAATATTAACGACGCATGTGACCGCTTTACTACAAGATTTGCAGAAATGATGTCGGCTTGTATTCCTTCGAAGCAGGTTACGATCAGGCCCAATGACAGACCGTGGTACGACTCTGAAATAAGAAGACTTACCCGACAACGTGACAGACAGAAGAAATGTGTGACAAAACATGGACGACCCAATGACATAAAAAAATATAAACAACTGAGAAACAAAGTAAATAATCTTAAAAAAGTTGCTAAGCAACGTTATTTTGACCACCTTGATAACTCATTATCTATTTACCGGTTCGAAAATCAAAAGATGTACTGGAAACATATCAGACGTTTAATCAACACTAATTCTAAAGTAGAGTCAATACCAATTTTAAAAACTGTAGATAATAACGAGGACACACTACATTGTTCCTCGTCATTATTTTAGTGGAGATCGGACATACTCTGTATATCAAGCAAGGATACGTAATAACTGTAGCAATTTGAATTCTGATCTATACAAGAATAAAATTGTACCAGACGCTCGTTGTAATTGCGGACACGAAAATGAGGATGCCAATCACTACTTTTTTCAATGTGCACAGTACAATGCTTCAAGGTTAAAACTTTTCCATTCTTTACATCCCTTCCATCCGCTGAGTGCAAAATTATTGTTGCTAGGTTCACCAGACCTTAGTTTTGAAGAAAATAATTTAATTTTCCTTCATACCCAAACATTTATAAAAGAGTCTAACAGGTTTACTTAACGTCATGCTGTAGCTCCTGTATTACAAATTCGAAACTCGCGTGATGCTTTGTCCCGGAATCATTTGCCCGACCAACAGTTGGTGTATCTTTAAGATACTACCCCAATTTCCATCCAAAAATTCATTGATTTCTGAATTCTTCCTATGAAATTATCACTTTAACGTTTTCTTGCCTATTTCATGACTGGAAGTACATTGTCTTCTTTGGAAATAAACCTTTTAATGAGATTCTTTGTCGGTGTTGTTGTGGGACCCCGTAACTCCAGCTTTAATCATGCTGGAGTTGCGAGGTTTTGCATTTACACTGACACGTAAGTCTTTAAATAACGAAGACATCGATTAGTGTATAATATTCAAAAGGGAATGGCCGAATCTAAGTTGCGAGAACTTGTGGCCAAACCCTTTTGCCATAATATTTAATTGTGTATATTGTTAAGTGATATGTAAATATATTGGCAATAAAATATGTTTTTAAACTCCTAACGTTTACCCGATTATAGTAAGTGACTTTCAAGTATGTTGTTTGGATAAGTTTTAGTTGTTTGACTGTTATCTCAATCAATTTGCGGCATTCTTTTAATTATCTGACAGCCATATAACACACGTGACATTAACACCACACAGACCTTTTGAAATGTGTCAACACGTGAATCTAACTGAATTGATTGGGGTTTCACGCTCGTTCAGCTGTCAACACATGATCATAGACACGACATCAAACTGCAAACTGACATCATGTATTTCAGTGCTTATTAAACCATTACTTTAAAATGTGATAGATTAATTTGTCTTTGTGTTATATTGAATCATATTTGGAAATAATACACGAGCAAACAGGTATGTACACCAGTTGTCAATGTATAAAACAATTTCTAAGGAATAAATTATGTTGAAACACGTTTTTTCGGTGTTTCTTCACAATCTTTGTCTGTATTATTGCAAGTGATTTGAATGTTCGAGAAAACATTGTAAAAATGAAGAAACTGCTGGTGACAAGCAATTTATTCAGTTTCCATAGTGATTCTTATCCCGTTTATCGACTGAAAATTATTTTCTGTTACATCTTTGAATAATCTTAAAATTGTGCCGTTGGGGAAAGGTGTACGCACATGTATAATGATGCTATGTGATGCCCGAAGGGAAATGCCTAACAACAAATATTCTGGAAAATGATTTTTTTTATTTTCCAATTCGTTTTCTACCCGGAACGACCAAAAAATGAAAGTTTCCATTCACTCTATTATACCTGAACAAATCAAGGTTTTGTCGTTTAGCAGCGCGTTAATACAACTTCATACATCGTGACAATGATCCAGAGAGGGTCCTGTACATATTGAGATAAGAACTTGTGCAATAATTTCACTTTAATTACTTTTTAAAACCAAGTGATTGGGCGATTTATCTTTACATTCATAACACAGCTTATCTCTATTGACGGCCGACTGGTTTCCCGCTCTATTTTTAGCACCGGAAGTGCGTCACGAAAAAAGCCGGAATAGATTGTTACCTTTTGCTACACTTTCCTCGGCAGCCTTTAGCACGATTGGAGTGACGGTATTTTCGTGTATATCCACATATTTTCTGGCAATATTGACTACCTCTTGGTCGTACTGCCAGGGGACGAATGAAAACTGCATGGCGGGAAAAAACGCACTCACTTCCAGCCACCGGATGTAGAGTTCTCGCTCGGGAATCTTCGTAGATACGAACGGGTTGTCTACGTCATCTTCGTAATTATATCCGTTTCCTGAAATATTTCGGTTACAGTAACAATTTATTAAGAAAACTCATTGAATCTAAAGGGGATATAAAACTTGTGGCTCAATTACACAAAATAAAACAAAGTGGAAATCACATGTAAATGTAGGCCTATTATATATAACAATTTTGTTCACCTTCAAATGATTGAAAGAATGTTGCTCACTCAAAGAATTTAGCGAGACTAGATTATTCCTTTATGTAAACTCAGTGTTATTTTGGTACCTACCCCCAATCATGTCAGGCAGGACGTACGGATACCCTATAATACCGAGCGTCAATACTGTAGGAATCAACGTCTTTAATCCATTCTCGTAGCCCCATCGTGACTCCTTGTCCGCCATTCGTACAACTATTGGATGACGTTGTGAACGATACCCACATCGAACCTATATGTAGGAGATAGAGAAGGATACCATTTAGGTTCACACTTCTCTTTATTTTCGATAACTAATATGATTTAAATCACATTGTAAAGGTCGTCGGATAAGTTCGCCCGATATCAATGTATAATTATTATATTTTAAATTACACATTACATTGTTCTTCCATCAAAATGTACCTAACAATTTCTCTACATAATTATCTTGAAATCATTTCATCAATAAGTATGAAAGCTGATATATAACAGAAATATCATTCGTGCTTTAGTTTGTCTTGGAAATATCGTTTTCGCTTGTAATAGATCTAAATTGACCGTCTTACAATTGGGTTTAAGTAACAAACAGTGTTGACTTGTAACAGTCTCAAACGCTTGTACTTGCCTACCTCGATCATGGGTCCCATCCGTCTGACAACCTCCACATATTTTGTAGCGTACTGCGTCGTATCCAGCCACGGTTCTCTTGGTTTACAGTGGGCGGGAACGTAACTCGTCTCTCCAGCATCAAACTTGAACGAATCAATCCCATAGGCCGTCTTCATTTGGGTCAGACGATCAATGTACCAATCAACCGCCTCCTTATTCGTGACGTCAAGAACTCCACCAATCCCCTGCCACCATTTTACAAGAGCAGGCGTGTCGTCCAGACTTTGTAGCCAATAAGAGTTCTTCATTCCAATTTGAAATGCTTCTGAATTTAGATTTGCAAAAGGTGTAACCCATGCTGTCACACGAAATCCCTTCGACTTTAAAGTTTCGATCATTCTTGTTGCATTGTCAAACTTATTTGAATCGAAATCAAAATCTCCGTACGTGCTTGTGTACATATCATCAATTTCTAACTGCGAGTTGCTAAATCCATGGTCGATGATTTCGCCAGCGTACTCTAGAACCGTTTCTTCGTTAATGTTTGTTTTATACTTGGCCCATGTTGACCATATTGGTGATTTAAACATTCTTTCGTCCGGAATACCTTGTGGAAAATCGATAAAGTCTGTACTGACTAGTTCGAATGCTTCTTTGACATCTTTCGTATCACATACAAGCATGTGAAGTCTTGGTATACCTCTATCTGACACTGGCTTGAAGTGTTTGTTGTATCTAGCACTGAAGCAAATGCTGTCTTCATTAATCTCAGAAAACAGTGGAATGTATTCAGGCATGTAGATCGCAATACCTCTAGAATTGACCCAGAATCTCTCTAAAACATTTCCATATTTTGTGGTGAATGAGACGAAGTCGTTAGATATGTACGGTTGATCAGACATCCTTACTTCGTTTAGCGGCCATCTTTGACCGTGCAACTCTGCGCCCCCATACCAAAATGCATTCTTCGTGTTTAAACACAACTTCGGCGTGGAAAGTAGCTCTCCTCCTAAAGATAACTCAAAACATTTAGATTCCGGTTTATTACCACCGACCTCCTGAAGTTCTTTCACTTTCAAACTAATTTCTGTTTCACCATTTGAACACGAACCACATGCTTTAAATTCATCGGACGTGTAATCATCACTTCTCTCTGAAAGTAAAACTTTCCCAACGACATCCGGGTCCTCAGCTTTGTTCCTATATTCGAACTTCAATAGTTCTGAATTGTCTTGTTCTGACACGGTCTTTTCACAATACCATGGTGCCACCACATCGCAGAGTACACGTTCTGAGCTTTCTGTTGCAAAAGATACCCATAGCAGACAGATAAAGCAGAAGAATGTTTGTGCGGATAGGATCATCTTGAAAAGCAACCTAGAGAATGAATTAAAAAGTATAGATCTAATAATAAAAATGTTCATTAATTAAAAGGGTCTTTGCATCTGATCGGTGAGTAGCTGGCATTTGGATATTATGTAAATCTGGGTGAAAGATAAACTATTTTGGTCTCTCTTAGGACTATCACTGAGCATGAAAGAGGCATGGTTATTCTATTTTCTCTATTCTACAGTACTCTCAGCTATAAATGAGTATTATCATAGGCCTATATCTTCGTTTAAACTCATCGTTGTTACTAGATCTATATTGTCTAGAGTAAAATGTTTGATAATTTAAAATTCAGAATTTTTAACTATCCATATCTAGCCAACAGAAATTAAAATATGAAGAGGAAAATAAACAGCTTCACTGTGTGTGACAGGCCCGAAGGAACAGGGGAGTGGGGCGCTGGGAGGGGAGCTAACCCCCCCCCCCCAAGTTGCCCAAAAATGAGGCCAGCGGGCTATTGTCATGGCGTTGTGTCCGTCGTGCGTGCCTCCGTCCGGGCCAACTTCCGGGGGTTTATGTGTTTCAATCCGTCCATAATTTATATGAAATAAGGACAATTCCACTTAAACCATGCCATTTTATGTGGCACTTTTCTTCATAAAGATCAAAGAAAAAACCACTTAATCCTGAAATGTTGGCGTGTCCGTGCGTCCGTCCGTCCGTAAACTTTTTCTTTAAAAATCTTCTTATCAAAAACTACCGGATGGATTTCAACCAGACTTCACAGGAATGATCCTTGGGTGACCCTCTCTCAGATTCCTTCAAAGAATTCTGATTGAAGTTGAAAGTCTGGAGTAATCTGCCCTTGATTGTCAAAAATGGCCGTTTTGACTTTGTTTTCACTCTAGCAACTACAAATATTGACCAATCAAGACAAAACTTTGACAGAATGATGGTGACTATAAGATCATGCTTTGGTATAATTTTCAGCTTGATCTGAATTTTACAGCATGCGTTATGTGCCCTTGAAATTAACAAAATTGCCATTTTTGGCTTTATCTTCACTTTGTTTTCACTCTAGCAACTAGAAATATAAACCAAACACGACGAAATTTGTACAGAATGATGATGACTATCTTGCCTAGGTATAATTTTCAGCTTAATCTGAATTTTACATCATGAGTTATGTGCCCTTGAAATTGACAAAAATTGCCATTTTCGGCTTTATTTTGACTTGTGTTCACTCTAGTAGTTACAAATTTTAACCAATCAAGACAAAACTGAAACAGAATAATGATGACTTTAAGATCCTGTCTGGGTATAATTTTCAGATTGATCTAAATATTACATCATGAGTTATGTCCCCTTGAAATTGACAAAATTGCCATTGTCAGTCTTGTTTTGACTTTGTTTTCACTCTAGCAACTACAAATCAAGACAAAACTAGAACAGAATGTTTGTGACCATAAGATCTTGCCTTGGTATAATTTTCAGCTTCATCTGATTTTACATGATGAGTTACGTGCCCTTGAAATTGACAAAATTGACAAAATTGCCATTTTTGGCTTTATTTTCACTCCTACAACCACAAGGATGAATCAATCAATACAGAACTTAAACAGAATCTTACTGACATTAAGATCTTACATGCTTGTAAATTTCAGCATGATCTGAATGTCAAATCCAGAGTTATGTGCCATTGAGTTTACAAAATAGCTCCTTTCGGAGTTTCCACTTTGTTTTCACCCTCTTTACATCCACAAATAAAGATCAATCAGGTCAAAACTTTAATAAAATGTTGGTAAATTTAAAATCTTGCTTGAGTGTGATCCTAAGCTTGATAGAAATATAACATTATGTGCTCTTGATTTTGACAAAATTGCCAAGAAAAAAAGACCATGTGAAATCATTGATGTAAAAGTAGTCATGGATTTGCTTGTTTGTGCAGCCTGGACATTTGAAATTGCTTTCAAGAAAACAAACAATTCAGGCCTGTGGAGCGCGTCCAGACCGCCAGGGCTGTCTAGTTTCTAAATTTTACACTGAAAATTTTGGAAAAATCTAAGTTAGCTCCCCCCCCCCCCCCCCCCATATTCAGGACAAGGGCTTTAATAGCCCCCATCCCCCAATAATTATTATGAAATTGCTTCCTACGGGCCTGTGTTAGCCTGGCTCCTAGGCCGTGAGAATGAATAGGCCAGTATATAAATTTACAAAGGTACTTCACTCTTAATGGAAAAATCATTTACTAAAATTACTGCCCTTCTCGTTATAATCTCACGACAGATTCACATTTACAGAGAATATGGCAGTGGGATAAATAGGATGTACATTACTTACATATATTTTATTAAAAATCAGATCAGTCAGACTGGAGCCAGTCTAGGCCTGTGTGAACAATGAACTTGTTCTAAAAACAGACCGGGTTTACTGTTTTGTATTGACAAACTGTCGGCGTTGTTATAAAATCTCGTAACTACGGCTTCGATAAAGCCGTATTTACGATATTTTATAACAACACCGACGGAATACATTGATCGCGAAAAAACGTCCCACGCTTTGGCCGAGTTCACCACCAGTGAATCTAAAAGCGATCAAAATGTATATAATAACCAACAGGGAAGTTACTCTTGCAACTAATGCTTAATGCTCTCAGCCTTACTAATTTAAGATAAAATAGTACAAGTAATTCAAAATTATTTAGTCAATATTAACTACCCTGACTACAAACAGATAATAGACCGGTCAAAACTCAAAGGTGTTCCAGACGACGAAAGCAGACACCATTTCACTATTTTTAGATAGTCAGGCCCGTAGGAACAGGGGGGGGGGGCTAGGAGGGGCTAAGCCCCCCCCCCCCCCAAGTTGGCCAAAAATGCCAAATTTTCCTTATTTCACACTGAAAATTATGGAAAATTCAACATAGCCCCCCAATATTCAGACAATGAGGCTTTAGCCCCCCCCCCATATGAAATTGCTTCCTACGTGCCTGATAGTATTGAGAAAAAGGAAGAACATGCTTAATCCAGTATTTTCTCTCAACTCTTTCCATGTTACTAGATCTAGTAGATGATCTGCTACTAGACTCTAGATCTAGATCTATGAAAAATACATTAAAAGTAGACTCTAGTACTAATTTTGTCGTCTGCAACTTTTTTTTTTTTCAAATACTCAACCAGTCTAAAATATTCGGTTAGAGGTTATAAAGGATAATGAAATAGATTGTAAGACACCCTATTTTGCCCTTTCCTATACAATACCTGGTTTTGACGTTCCAAATAAAGGAAACTTGGGAAAACATTGAGACAAAAGAAGGAACTGATGATAACCAGTAGTTTCTCCTTTTGTCTCAATGTTTTCTGTGCCATATTGTTCAAAAACCCTTTCCTTTTTAATATGGATTTTGTCGTCTGTCCCATAGCAGCTTTTCAATTGGATCACCCTAAGATTTTGTGGTTTGGGAAAGGGTTAAGTAGGGTAATTAATGATTACAGCATGTTAAGTTGGATTGTTGCACTAGAGGTAGGCCTATCTTGTATTTATTTGCTTTTCTCACAGTTTTCTTTTATTTAATGGTGATATTTTGAACCAGGAAGGACTTGCATTCACACTAAACGAAAGAAGAAATTGATAAAATTCGTTTTCTGTGTGTTTTGTTTTGTATTGTTTGTAATTTGTATATCGTACTTTGAACCGATATATCGTCTGCAACCCATTTTGAGTTTAGGTCATGCTAGTTAATATATTTCTGAAAGGGGTGGGGTTGGCGATCGATCTCCGGTCCAGTCTTACAGAACTTGAACACATGATAGGCCTAATAGAAATTCATTATTGGTACAAAGTTATCCATGCGTTCACCATTTTCCACATTAATCACATGTAGGCCTAATGAGGCTGTTGCCCATCAAACCCTTAGGACCAGGGCTCCCAATATGTTTCCTGTTATAAAGTATTTTGTTTGCATTTTATTATTTAATTTTCCCACAGATGCGAAGCTTTTGAAGGCCCATAGGAAGCATTTTTCTTGGGGAGTGTGTGTGTGTGTGTGTGGGGGGGGGGGGGGGGGCTTAAGCCTATGTCCGGGCTATAGTGTCTGAAAATTGGAGGGGCTAAATTGGATCTTTCCGAACTATCCAGTGTATAATTAAGAAATTTTTAGCCCCTCTTACCCCCCCCCCCCCCCCTCCCCTCTGTTCCTACACGCCTGTTTTATATCATCCTCGGAAACCCAGCGGTCATAGCTGCGCTACATGTAGCGTAGGTATGACCGCTGGGTTTCAGTGGATGGTTTTATATAGCCAAAGCTAGAGGTTAAACAAAATACCAGACTTTTGTAACATGTCCGTGTTCTTCCTTATGTAGGCTTAAGTGTTGTATGTAGCCTAATAATTTTCACTTGCATGTCGAAGAACAGGTGTTACAAATCGTCGCTTTTCTGCGAAAACCTCGTATCTGCAGCTTGTTTTAAGCTGCAGATACGTGGTTTTTGCAGAAAAGCAGCGAAATGTAGAACTTTAAATTACTTTCAATGTTTTGTAGATCTATACCTGTCCATTTTCAGAGATTCAGAAGGAATAGACGATGACTTTTTGTACATGTCAGTGAAGGTTAGATCGCAGATTACAATGACAAACGTTCAAAACAGTTATTATGCCCCCTTTCGAAGAAAATGGGGGTATATTGTTTTGCAAGTGTCGGTCGGTCGGTCGGTCGGTCGGTCGGTCGGAAGGTCGGTCGGTCGGTCGGTCGGTCGGTCGGTCGGTCGGTCGGTCGGTCTGTCCGTAGACCAAACCTTGTCCGGAGCATAACTCAAAAAGTATTAAAGGTACAGTCATGAAACTTCATAGGTGGATAGATCTCATTATGGAGAGGTGCAGTGCACAAGAACCGTAACTCTGCCGATCAAATTTTTTGAGTTATTGCCCTTTGTTGATTTTATAACTTGATTTTTGTCCGGAGCATAACTCAAAAAGTATGTAAGGTACAATCATGAAACTTTACAGGTGGATAGATCTCATTATGGAGAGGTGCAGTGCACAAGAACCGTAACTCTGCTGATCAAATTTTTTGAGTTATTGCCCTTTGTTGATTTTCAAACTTGATTTTTGTCCGGAGCATAACTCAAAAAGTATGTAAGGTACAATCATGAAACTTTACAGGTGGATAGATCTCATTATGGAGAGGTGCAGTGCACAAGAACCGTAACTCTGCTGATCAAATTTTTTGAGTTATTGCCCTTTGTTGATTTTCAAACTTGATTCTTGTCCGGAGCATAACTCAAAAATTATGTTAGGTAGAATCATGAAACTTTACAGGTGAATAGATCTCATTATGGAGAGGTGCAGTGCACAAGAACCGTAACTCTGCCAATCATATTTTTGGAGTTATTGCCCTTTGTTGATTTTCAAATTTGATTATTGTCCGGAGCATAACTCAAAAAGTATGTAAGGTAGAATCATGAAACTTTACAGGTGAATAGATCTCATTATGGAGAGGTGCAGTGCAAAAGAACCGTAACTGTGCCGATCAAATTTTCTGAGTTATTGCCCTTTGTTGATTTTATAACTTGATTCTTGTCCGGAGCACAACTCAAAAAATATGTAAGGTACAATCATGAAACTTTACAGGTGAATAGATCTCTTTATGGAGAGGTGCAGTGCACAAGAACCGTAACTCTGCCAATCAAATTCTTGGAGTTATTGCCCTTTGTTGATTTTTACACTTAATTCTTAACCTTGCCTATATCTCATGTCCTTTTACACATACAGCCTTGATATCTCACACATAGATACCTCCTATCAACATCGTTCACATTTAACCATGACCTTGGACCTTGTGACCTTGTGACCTTGACCTTGGAGTTTGACCTACTTTAAAAAAAATTAAACCCGGCATATATCTCATGACCTTTTACAAATACAGCCTTGATATTTCACAAATGGACACATCTTACCAAGACCTTTCACAATTGACTATGACCTTGGACTTTGTGACCTTGACCTTGGGGTTTGACCTACTTTTAAAAAACTTTAACCTGGCCAATATATCATGTCCTTTTACACATACAGCCTTGATATTTGACACATGGAAACCTCCGACCAAGACCTATCACATACAACTATGACCTTGGACCATATGGCCTTGACCTTGGAGTTTGACCTACTTTTAAAAAAATTAAACTGGGCCTATATCTTATGTGCTATTTCATGTACAGCATTGATATTTCACACATGGACACATCTTACTAAGACCTTTCACATTTGACAATGACCTTGGACCTTGTGACCTTGACCTTTGACTTTGACCTACTTAAAAAAAAAACTAGCCGATATATCAATTCCTTTTACACATACAGCCTTGATATTTGACACATGGACACCTACGACCTAGACCTTTCACATTTGACCATGACCTTGGACCTTGTGACCTTGACCTTGGTGTTTGACCTACTTTAATAATACATTAACCTGGCCTATATTTCATGTCATTTTACATATACAGCCTTGATATTTCACACATGGTCACTTCCAACCAAGATATTTCACTTTTGACCATGACCTTGGACCTTGACCTTGGAGTTTGACCTACTTTTAAAAAACTCAAGCTAGGCCTATATCTCATGTCCTGTTACCTATACAGTCTCAATATTTTACACATGGACACCTCCTACCAAGACCTTTCACATTTGACCATGACCTTGGCCTGTGTGACCTTGACCTTTGATTTTTACATACTTTAGAAATCTTTAACCTAGCCTTTATCTTATGTCCTATTACACATACAGCCTTGATATTTCACACATAGACACCTCCTACCAAGACCTTTCACATTTGACCATGACCTTGAATATTGCAACCTTGACCTTGGAGTTTGACCTACTTTTAAAAAGACTGAAACCAGGCATATATATCATGTCGATCTTTTACACCTACAGCCTTGATATTTCACACACGGACACCTCCAACCAAGACCTTTCACATTTGACCATGACCTTAACCTTGACATTTGGCCTACTTTTAAAAACTTTAACCTGGCCTATGTTTCATTTTATTTTTACATATACAGCTTTGATATTTCACACATAGACACCTCCTACCAAGACCTTTCATATTTGACCATGACCTTGGACCTTGTTAACTTGACCTTGGACTTTGACCTACATCAAATGTAGGCCCTTGAGGGGGCATATATGTTTTACAAACATCTCTTGTTTAATTTGCCACGAAGAGGTTAAATTTCCGAGGGCGGTCATATCTAACCCAGAGGCTCAAATCAAAGCGGTGAAGGAACTGCAATACAGGGATGGCGACATCATGATTTGTGCGTACCCTAAATCTGGCAACAATTGGGTCGAGACTCTCATGAGATGTCTGCTTCGTAGAAATAAAGACGAAAACATTGTGGCGAGGCCCTCGATTATTGAACTACAACGTCCAGAATTTATGACGTCAATGCAGAGTCCAAGAGTTTATTTTACACATTTATGGTCGAAAAGATTACCAAAAGAGCACGTGGAAAAGCGCGGTAAAATGGTTTTTATGTTGCGGAACCCTAAGGACGTTGTCGTGTCTGCGTTTTATCATTTCTCGGGACAGGCTGTTCTAAAATATCTAACCACTTGGGATGAACATTTTGAAGCATTCATAAAGGGGGATGTCTTCTCAGGTGGAATGTTTGAATACCTTGAAGAATGGGAAGAAGCTCAAAAAGCTGATATATTCGACATTAAAGTCTTCTATTACGAAGATCTTATTCAAAAACCTGTTGAAACTTTAGATGGGATTGCTAAACATATTGGTGTTACAAAAACAAGCGAAGAGTTGGCAGACATTATCAAAGAATGTTCTATCAGCAACATAAAGAGCAAGCTCGATAAGAAAAAGATACCCCATATGTATAGACCGGGGACCAATGATCACGTGCTATTCAGAAAGGGTGAAATCGGTGATTGGAAGAATCACTTTACCGTGAGCCAGGCTGAAAGATTTGATAAACTAATTGAGGAAAAGCTTGGAAATTCAATGTTCAAATTCACATACAAGGGGTTTAATGCTAAACTGTAGATTTCTTTTAGAATCTGGTAATTAACTGCTTTTCACATAATCATTTGACGATAGAAATCACTGTGAACTTTGATATCAGTATTTTGTTTGATATAATCCATGTTAAGATAAAAAAAAGATCATTGATTGATTAATTAAAAGTGGGTCAACACTACATTGAAATATTTTTCCATTTTCCAAGTGTTCCTAGCATTCCGCTGCTTTTCAACGAAAACCGGTTCATCAATTCGTGAATGACAAATGATTTCTGTTAGATGTCAGAAATGATTTTAGCCAAGTCGGGATTCGACCCCAACTGACCAGAAAAACGACCTTAATTTGTTGTCGTTTTTCTGGTCGGTTGGGATCAAAACTAGGGGATTCGGGTAAGGCATATATCAGAGGAAAGAGCTCAGTAAGGCGGGGTACATACAAGAACACCGCTTGAAAATTGACGAAGATTGCAAAATGTCTTACATGAAGCGAGGCAAAATTGTCGGTAGGTTTACCCATCCCACAATGTACAATCTCCACCGAGCATATTTAGATTGAAAGTCTGTGGTACTCGATAGAACAAGGTAGAAAACTCTAAAAGTGCAAATGGTTTTACTAAGTATCAATAACCTCACGTAGACATTTTACATATATCGTCGGTGTGAATACTGAATGTAAAACCTCACAACTCCAGCTTAATTAAGTGTGACCACCCTAGCTTTGGTACCACGGTCGCCTGTTCTTGATAAACAGATAAAGGGTCCTTAGTTCGATCCTAGTTCGATTCTTATGTACAGATATGGTCCGATTGTATTTATAACTTTGGTTAGCGTCAACCCAAAGGTTATGCACCTGCTTTGGTTAATTCTTCTGTGGGCTATTTAACCAAAATGTGTATTTAAGCAGTTTGTTAAACGCAAACCAAAGTCCATACAATCGAGCGCAAGTATGCATTGCACATACAGTCGGGCCCTAATAGCAATAAATTTTGTGCTAACATTAGACTGTGTTTACCGTTGAGACGTCGCGCACGTTATTGGGGAACTTTTCAAAAAACGCTACCCTCTGCGATTCATAACTGAATTTTGCAAGAACCGTTTTTCTTCCTAAAACTTTGTTATATGTCAAAATAAGCGTAAAACCATGATCTTTTTCAATGACATACTCTTCTCAGGTTGTTAGTTTGTATAAATTTGCTGGAAAGACTTTTTGTTCGTAAATTCGGCGAAAAAACGCGTGTAACATGTAACATAAATTTTCAACGGCGACGGATATTTATAAACAACTTTGCGATTAAGTAACGTCAATCACATTGAAAAGTATATTATATGACAGTGGAAATGCTGTAGAATGTTTTGCCAAACGGAAATCAAATTTCGATGTCGATTACGCAAATAAGCCCAGTTTGTTCACCAAAAATCACAGTGTAACAATTAGAATTACGTCGCAGAAAAAATGAAAATTTCGTTTGATATTTTGTAAATTAATGGCTGAAATGCAACAAAACTTGATACAAGAAATATTATTTTTCTCTATTTCTATAATATATACAAGAAAATTAGTTATCATAATAAACGAAGCATTAATGATATAAAATGCGTGTGGACAGAAATTGTTTCAGGTCGTTGAAAACTCTACTTTTTAACCCTTTAGTGTTTAAAAAATACCGGTTCCCTTATTCATACAACAATTTAATTTCAATACAGAAATATTATTTTTTTCTTGTTTGTCATATCAAAATTTCAACGCAAAATAATAAAACGTAAAAAAGATGTTCAAATTTGTTCGTGTGGACAGAAATTTTATAAACGTAAACTTTTTTTAATTGGCGTAGAATTAAAAGTATCTATTTGCCGCATTTTAAGACGAATATAAAACGAATCAAAGTGGCGTTAAAGCTTTAAAGTGCAAAAAACAGAAATAGTTGAGATTTTCTTAAAACATGGTATTGTCTTTTTAAATCGCATTAGTTTGTAAAGAGAGTAAGCATTAAAAGCACAACACAACCGTCTACGTAAAAACTTCAACATTCCGCAATTATTAGAATAATGACGTTCGCTAGTTTGACGTTACATTTAGTTCCCCAATACCATGCGCGACGTCTTATGTATTGAGAAACCGCCGGTGTTGTTATAAAATCTCGTAATTACGGCTTGAATCAAGCTTAGTTACGATCTTTGATAACAACACCTACCAAATACCATTGTTTATCCGAAATTACGTCACAGTTACCTCGATAAAATCGTTCCCTATTGGCCTTCACATTTTTTGTTTGCGAGAACTGGTCCAGTTTTCGGAATGCAGAATCGAAATAGATAATTTTAACTTGCAATGACGTGTTTTCCTACCAGTGTAGAGTAAACGTAGAGTGACGTACTTTTTTTCTTACCGATGACTTACGACAAGTTTAGGACAAGAAACAAGTATCGCCAAGCAATACCTGGGGTTTTTTATTGTTGTTTTAACCGATTATTAAAACATTGGTAAGTCAAAAATACGTCTTTAATATTTCGATGAAACAGGCCCCCGGATCTGCAAAAACATCCCCATCCCTACGGCCCTTTAGACAATTGGATTGTATGGAGTTTTACGTCCTGGGGCACTCAACAGCTAAGGTCATATGGAGACGGGACCTCGGTTTAAACTCTCATCCGAAAGACTGGAGAAGCGGGGGTCGAACTAGCGACCCCTGTGTTACAAGTCCAGCGCGTTACCACTGCACCACCTCCGCCCCCCCCCCCCCCTTGAGACAAACTCCCGATCAGCTTGCATATATACATAGTCTGATCAGAGCCCATGTTGACTTTTTGCAGTTGATTCGCAACATGATGATGAAATGGCAAAATATTTTGTGCTAAAAATAGACTTGGTTTACCGGTATGTATTGAAAAAACCGTCCATGTTGAATCAAGCTGTAGCTACGAGATTTTACAACAACACATACGGAAATTCTATTGTTTGTCCGAAATTACGTCTTTTTTTACAGGATCAAATAAAAAATATTTCCCTCTTGTAACACATCAATAATGATAATGATCAAACTGCACTTATGTACCGTCTGATCTGGAACCATGAATGTCTCAAATGCTGTAAGGGCCGGGTCAAATATACATCAACTAGTCAATTACAAAGTAAGCGCCATCCTAGAATTGATCATTAGATCAATACTAATTAACCCTTTCCCACGCGACGGAGTTGAGACTGGTCCGATTTGAAAGCCGTTATATAAATTACATTAGGCTATAGCATACTAGCTCTGTGTCCTTCGGGATAAATTGATAAAATGCTGCTGTTTTGCTATCAAAGGTTCAACACTCTTTATGGGCGTCAACACTATGTAGTTTGTTTAGGAATAAATGACAGTAAAGAACAATCCTTATTCAATATCTGTCGGAATGAATAACGCACGAAAATTTACGAGGGTATACTATCGTCAATTTTCGTGCCACGGAATACGCCTTAAGTCGCTCTAAGTGCACTACGTGTTCGGTACCTAATATAGATGAAATACCTTAAATGCCATTAGCTACCCTTTTCCAGATCGCTTTTCATCTTTAATGCATCGATAATTAGCTTTAGATCAGCACTTGCTGATATTACAATACAAACTAATGAACTTCCCTTATTAACCGTTCTTAGCATGGTACAAATTCAAAATGGTCTCTGAATATGGATTAGATGTTGTGGAATATAGCAAATCTATAGTATCTTTTGAAATCATTGAGGGAAAAGGAGAAAATGCTGGTCACCAGCATTTTCTTCTTTTCCCACAAGGTTTTCTAACGTAGCATATTCTATGGTGGCAAAAACATGTAATTTCCATTGGAAAGGGTTAAATGATAGATTCTATCGATTTCACAAATAAATACGTGACACACTGCACGGTTTTGAGTTTTTGTGGATAAAACGTGATTTTAAAAGCGGGAATTTTGTTAGCATGGATCACCATTGAATTGATGTTGGTGTCACTGGATTGGGACTGATCGAAAGGTAAAAGATTTTTGTCATCTTTTATTATTTCAATTAATTAAAGATTTTATTCGCTTATTCATTTATTTCATTGTCCTTTATTTTTATTTCATTTATTTTACTTGAAATTAATTTGATATAACAGATGTAACATGTTGTAGGCAAAAGTTATTCTGGTTAACATAATTATTACCATCCTATTAGAGTTATCACTTTTTATATTAATTCATTTATTTTTCTATTAATTGGTTATTAATAATAAATAATTACTTGGTTGTAAGACGTTGCAAATCTACACATGTACTGTATTTACAACAAAATCTATGTCTCGCTGGAGTATTTCTGCTTTGTTAGCATTAGAAGATGTACCTGCGAAATCCTGCAATCTGATCTCAGCCCACACTAAAAGAGCGACATTATGATATTGATGTACATGTATTTAAACATGTCGAGTTGTAAATTGTCTCTAACTTCCATGTTTCGGAAAGTGTCATTAAGCCCTACACCGTTGTTTTTTTATCTAAAACCTCGTAACTACAGCTTGTTTTAAGCTGCAGTTACGATGTTTTCGATGAAAAGCAGCGATATGTTTTTATCCAGACTGCGACTGGTGCTGAAATGGGCAGGAAGGGCGTGGTATCGAATTTGTGCGGCCCGATGTGGACATACGTGAAGTGGTCGTGGAGACACGAAGCAGGGGTAAGACATTTCACTTGAGCTGGGATCTATGGTCCAAGGGCAGATCCAAGATTTTTCCATGGGTGGGGGGTCCAAGACCAAAGATTTTTTCCAGGGGGTTGGGGGTGCGTCCCAGCCCAAATAATGGCTTTAAATGTGTTAAATATTTAACGTTCTGGTCAAGAAATGATTTTTGGCCAATGTCGGGGGAGGGGGTCCGGACCCCGACCCCCCTCTAGATCCGCCCTTGCCTTAACCCATTTACAGACTAAACTTGTTTGGACTACCAAGTTGAACGGTGTTGCAGACGACGATTTCAAGTTGATTAGGTTATTAAAATGTCTGTATTTTGGGTCAGAAAACATTGTGGCAAGTGAAGAAATTGCTTGTCCCAAGCAATTTCTTCATTTTCCACAATGTTTCCAAGCCATAAAAATAGCTCATAGGGCGTGTGTGAGAATGGGTTAATATGGCGTTTGACGCTACCACATAACCAGATTAGCATGAGTGCAGACTTATCCAGATCAATTTTCTATTCTTACAAGTACTGTTGGCACTGGCAATCAAGAGTTTATCGTCGGTGTTATTGCAAAAACTCGTAACTCAAGCTTATATTAAGCTGTAGTTACGAGGATTTGCAATAACACCGACGCCATTGTAGAAACAATGTAGATTCTAGATCTTTAAGATCAGTCAATGCGAAAACGATGGTTGATCAAGATTCATCTTAGTACTCAGGCCCATAGGGATATGGGGCTAGAGGGTGGCTTAGACACCCCTCCCCCAAAGTTAGCCAAATCAGCCGAGATTTCCTTATTTCACGCTGCAAATTTAGGGAAAAGCCAATTTAATCTTGCCTCAATATTCAGACACTTGGACTTAAGCCCCCCCCCCCCTTATAAATTGCTTCCTACGGGCCTGGTACTAAATGCAATAAGAAGTATTTCCATATCCCTGTTCACTTACTTTTACAACAGCATGATTATTCGAACACCATATAGCATGGAAAGCATTCAGTGGGGATTAGAAATTCTGGTTTTCTTCTTTTCCCACAACACATTTCAGTGATGTAAATTTAGCCTGTAAGCACTTATAATGTTGCAAGCGAGAAAAACATTACAAAAATTGGATCATCAATTAACACTTTCACAAATAAGATCTAGTTAACCCTTTCCCAAACAAGACCTGGTTTTGACGTCCCTAATAGAAATGGCTTAGGAAAACATTGAGACAAAAGAAGAAACTGCTGATAACCAGCAGTTTCTCCTTTGTCTCATTATTTTCTGTGCCATATTATACACAAATCCTATCTTTAAAAATGCAGTTTGTCGTCTGCAGCAGCTTTTAAATTGGACCACCTTGAAAAGGATGGGTTGCAATAAGGGGTCAAAAAATAGATTTTCTTTAAATTTCGTGGATTGATAGAGTTACATAATATCTTTAATTTGTATGTGTAAAAAATCTGGTTTCGGCTTATTTTCCGAGATATGGGTAAATAAAGTGGGTGGGGTAAGATGGACTGAAACACAGTAGGGGTTATTCTAAGTCGCTTATCTTTCTTATTTTAAGACCAAGATACGTGAAAATTTGTATGCGTGTCTTTTGATATATGCGTTAAACATTTGTGGGCTTATATTTGATATTCCATGTATATCTTTTCCGTAATACTCATTCTTCTTTCTTTCGAAGAATTTCGCTATTTTTCAACGACCAACTTTACCAAACTATCTCCACACGTTTTATTCGAGATTCGATTTCTATGAGACTTTACATATGTATTGTCCAGATATAAATTTAACTTTGTGTGAAATTTAAAAGAAAAGCGTTGGCCCGTTGTTGAGATATTTGACCTTGACCTTCAAAATGACTTCAAAACTCGGGAAATGCCAAAATGCGATGCTTAAAACGCCAATTTTATTCATAAGGATTGGAAGCATTGTTTCTTTTTATTGTTCCTAATGAGTTCCGTAGCAATATTTACTTTTTTGTATTGTACAATCCATTCGGAAGAATCGGAAAGAAAAAAATCCTTTTACTTCTCAGTTTTCTTATCAAACTAAATATTGCACATGAAACATGTCTACGCGGAAACCGCTGTGATTAATATTACTACCACAGGTGAGTGAAATTAAATATTAGCATTATGTTAAGATTGCTAGAACTTCCAAAGCTTAATATTCAACTTGAATCATCTAAGAGTTTATATTCACTCATCTCATGATGGACAAGAATTATCAATTTGCTAGGAGAAAACTAATCATTTTCAGATTGTATTTCTTATATGGTTATAAAGAAGTCGCATTGTGAATGATTTTACTAAATGACCAAATGTGCTTACAATTAATTAACTTAAGCTAAACATTTATATAACCTTATATAATATCAACACAAAGAAAATAATGTTAAATGTATAGACAGGCCTTAAACAAATATCTGTCTATCAATGATTTCATTGGATGAAATGACCGGGTAAATCTGAGAGGTGACCAAGTTTATTATATTGAATATATCAATTTTAACGGTAAAATCATACAATAAAAAACCCAATCATGTGTGAAATGCATTTTTTTATGAATGGGCTGTCACATGTCATTCAGCCCTAACCATTTTCCCAATAATGCGTAGTTTTAAATTGACATTCCCGAATTTGATGTTATTTTGAAGGTCAAGGTCAAATATCTCAACAACGGGCCAACGCTTTTCTTTCAAATTTCACACAAAGTTACATTAATATCTGGACAATACATCTGTAAAGTTTCATAAAAATCGTGTATCAAATAAAACGTGTGGAGATAGTTTGGTAAAGTTGGTCGTTAAAAAATAGCGAAATTTTGCGAAAAAAAGAAGAATGAATATTACGGAAAAGATATTCATGGAATATCACAGGTAAGCCCATAAATGTTTAACACATATATCACAAAACACGCATACAAATTTTCACGCATCTAGGGCTAAAAATAAGAAAGATAAGCGACTTAGAATTACCCCTACTGTGTTACAGTCCATCTTACCCCACCCACTTTATTTACCCATATCTCGGAAAATAAGCCAAAACCAGATTTTTTACACATACAAATTAAAGATATTATGCAACCCTATCAGTCCACAAAATTTAAAGAAAATCTATTTTTTGACCCCTTATTGCAACCCATCCTTTATCGTTTGGGAATGGGTTAAACCTCTCTTGTAAACAAAGTTTGTGAAACATTGAGGCAAAAAAAAAAGACAACAAAAATCCGAAATGCTAATAATTAAAAGGACCTGGTGTTCATTTTGTCTCAATGTTTTCTGTGCCAAATTCTATTCAAATCACGTTTTTACTTACACCAGCTTTCAAATGGGAACGTTCTATTTATTGTAGAGAAAGGGTTGAGTTTCTCTGTAAAAATACCAATATCATGGTTCAATATCGGATACGTGATGAGGGTCACGTTTCATGAATCTGCAATGAAACTACTCACAAATTATCCACAGAGACAAATTATGTTTAGTTTAGTTTATTGGGGTTTTACTCCGTTTTCAATTGTTATGGTCATATCGCGGCGGCTGGAGAACCTAACCATGGATTCATGTTGTTTCTCAAACCAGTACTACCACAATACCCTAAGCGAGCCTCCAGCTGCTCGCCCACATAGGTTCACGATATCAAACCATTGATGGGTGACATTTTTGCCAGAAAGGGTATTCGTCGCGGCCGGGTATCGAACCCGGAACCTCTCGAACGAGAGGCAGATTGGCTACGAGTACAAACTGCGCTGAGGCCGCGGCCTAGATCCAATATTGTAAGATTGCTGTTCGACCGTCTGTTCATTCGTTTATCCCTATGTCAGCCGTTGCAACAATAGCAGTTTCTGTCAAACGTCTCCGTCCGTCTATCTGTCTGTCTGAAAAAAGGTTTTGACCACAGCAGTTTGAATTAACTTTGGTATTGTAAAGGCGTCTTCTACACCCTTTTTCGCTTTTTCTGAGACCGCACACACATGGAAAGGTTACGACGATGTAATTCAGGACACGTGTCCTGAGCTTGAACTGTTAAATCAATTTCCTTAAACGAGAGCATTTTGGAACTTTTTTTGCAAACGAATTATATAACAAGAGGGCCAGAATGGCCCTTTATCGCTCACCTGAAAGAAGTTTAAGACACGCCCACTTTTTTTGACGAATCAAAAATTTGCAAACAAATTTTAAAAAGGGTCAATCAAGGAACATCGTTGCCAAATTTGTTTCAAATTGACCCTATGCTTGATTTTTAAAGAATTTTCTTATGATTTCTCTAAGTCTGATAAGTCACGCCCTGCCACGCTCACTTTTTTTTACCAATACAAAATTTGCCAACATATTTTGAAAAGGGTCACTCAAGGAACATTTCTGTAAAGTTTGTTTCAAATTGGGCCAATGGTTGATTTTTAAAGAATTTTCTTAGGAATTCTGTAAATCCGATAAGCCACGCCCAATTTTTTCTGACGAATAATAAATTTGAGAAAATATTTTGAAAAGAGTCACCCAAGGAACATTTCTGCCAAGTGTAGTTCAAATTGGGCCAATGGTTGATTTTTAAAGAATTTTCTTATGATTTCTCAAAGTCCGGTAAATGCTGACCTGCCACGCCCACAATTTTGGATTAATAAAAAATCCTTGAACAAATCTTAAGAAGGCTCACCAAAGGAACATTCCTGCCAAATTTGGTTTTAATTGGCCCTATGGTTAAGGAGAAGAAAAGTTTTGAAGAATTTTTTAACAATTTCTCTTGGTTAGATAAGCCTCGCCCTGCCACACCCACATTTTTTGACAAATGTAAAAAATTATGAACAAATGTTGAAGAGAGTCACTCAAGGAACAATTCTGCCAAGTTTGGTTCAAATTGGCCCATTGGTTGATTTTTAAAGAATTTTCTTAGGATTTCTCTAAGGCTGATAAGCCCTTTCCTCCCTGCCACGCCCTCATTTTTTGACAAATGTAAAAATTTGAGAATCAATTTTGAAAAGAGAGACTCAAAGAACATTCCTGCAAAGTCTACTTCAAATAGGCCCAAAGGTTAATTTTTAAAGAATTTTCTTATGATTTTTCTAAGTCTGATAAGCCCCTTTCTCCCTGCCACGGCCACGTTTTTTGACGAATCAAAAATCTGAGAACAAGTTTTGAGAAGGGTCACACAAGGAACAATTCTGCCAAGTTTGGTTCAAATTGGAACAATGGTTGATTTTTAAAAAATTTTCTTAGGATTTCTCTAAGTGCGATAAGCCCCGCCCTGCCACGCCTACATTTTTTGACGAATCAAAAATCCGCGAACACGTTTTTAGAAGGGTCACTCAAGGAACATTCCTGCCAAGTTTGGTCAAAATTGGCCTGTTAGTTTTGGAGAAGAAGATGTTGACGGACGGACAGACGGACGGACGGACAGACGGACAGACGGACGACGGACGGTGAGTGACCACAATAGCTCCCCTCGAGCACTTCGTGTTCCGGTGAGCTAATAAAAGCTGCTGCAGACAAGAGCGGATAAAGACATTCAAATCTAAACTCTATGTTGTGTGCACTCATTAGAATCGGCTCGATAACAGCATAGGATCTGATGAGCAATAAAGGAAATACACACACAATCATCATGTTGTATTTGGAAAAACAATTACCCTCTCTAATCTGTAGCTCTAAATTAACCCTTTCCAAAACAACAGAATTGTAGGGTTGTTCTATTTGAAAGCTGCTGCAGATGACAAAATGGATGTTCTCAAAGAAGGGATTTGTGTACGTGTGATATAGACCTTTTCTATTGGGACATCAAAGTCAGTTCTTGTTTGGAAAAGGGTTTATAAAAGCCTCCCTGGTTTTTTGATGTAGCGAGATATTTATCTTAATTAATAATTTAATACATATCGCTGTTTTTCAACGAAAATCTCGTAACTGCAGCTTAAAACAAGCTGAAGTTACGTGGTTTTCATTGAAAAGTAACGATATGTCTTTTCGCATCACAATGATTTAAAAACGTGACCAAGTTCTGTAAAACTATGCAATTCTTTATGCTGCAGTTATTTTGAAGGTTGAAACTTTAAAATCAGTTTTCCAAACAGCAAAAATGAAGGCTGTTACAAACCTAAAGCTGACTCAGACGGCAAAATGGAGTCTGAAAACGATATGATTTATGAAGCCTATATTATAGTATAATATTATAAAACATTTAGGCAAAAGGAGAAAAGTTAGTTATCTTTTTAGCTCACCTGAGCACGAAGTGCTCGAGGGGAGCTATTGTGGTCACTCATCGTCCGTCGTTCGTCTGTCCGTCTGTCTGTCTGTCCGTCCGTCCGTCAACAATTTCTTCAAACACCTTCTTCTCCAAAAATAACAGGCCAATTTTGACCAAACTTGGCAGGAATGTTCCTTGAGTGACCCTTCTCAAAACTTGTTCGCGGATTTTTGATTCGTCAAAAATGTTGGCGTGGCAGGGCGGGGCTTATCGCACTTAGAGAAATCGTAAGAAAATTCTTTAAAAATCAACCATTGTTCGAATTTAAACCAAACTTGGCAGAATTGTTCCTTGTGTGACCCTTCTCAAAACTTGTTCTCAGATTTTTGATTCGTCAAAAAACGTGGCCGTGGCAGGGAGAAAGGGGCTTATCAGACTTGAAAAAATCATTAGAAAATTCTTTAAAAATCAACCATTGGGCCAATTTGAACCAGACTTTGCAGGGATGTGCATTAAGCCATTCTTTTTAAAATTTGTTCACACATATTTTCATTTGTAAAAAATTGTGGCCGTGGCAGGGAGAAAGGGGCTTATCAGACTTAGAGAAATCATAAGAAAATTCTTTAAAAATTAACCATTGTGCCTATTTGAAGCAGACTTTACAGGAATGTTCTTTGAGTCTCTTTTCAAAATTGATTCACAAATTTTTACATTTGTCAAAAAATGAGGGCGTGGCAGGGAGGAAGGGGCTTATCAGCCTTAGAGAAATCCTAAGAAAATTCTTTAAAAATCAACCAATGGGCCAATTTGAAGCAAACTTGGCAGAATTGTTCCTTGAGTGACTCTCTTCAACATTTGTTCATAAATTTATAGTTTCGTCAAGAATTGTGGGTGTGGCAGGGCGGGGCTTATCTAACAAAGAGAAATTGTTAAAAAATTCTTCAAAAATCTTCTTCTCCTTAACCATAGGGCCAATTAAAACCAAATTTGGCAGGAATGTTCCTTGGGTGACCCTTCTTAAGATTTGTTCGAGGATTTTTTATTCATCCAAAATTGTTGGCGTGGCAGGTCAGCATTTACCGGACTTTGAGAAATCATAAGAAAATTCTTTAAAAATCAACCATTGGCCCAATTTGAACTACACTTGGCAGAAATGTTCCTTGGGTGACTCTTTTCAAAATATTTTCTCAAATTTTTTATTCGTCAGAAAAAATTGGGCGTGGCTTATCGGACTTACAGAAATCCTAAGAAAATTCTTTGAAAATCAACCATTGGCCCAATTTGAAACAAACTTTACAGAAATGTTCCTTGAGTGACCCTTTTCAAAATATGTTGGCAAATTTTGTATTGGTCAAAAAAAGTGAGCATGGCAGGGCGAGGCTTATCAGACTTAGAGAAATCATAAGAAAATTCTTTAAAAATCAAGCATAGGGTCAATTTGAAACAAATTTGGCAACGATGTTCCTTGAGTGACCCTTTTTAAAATTTGTTTGCAAATTTTTGATTCGTCAAAAAAAGTGGGCGTGTCTTAAACTTCTTTCAGGTGAGCGATATAGGGCCATTCTGGCCCTCTTGTTTAACTTTTGGTCCCTATGATTTCCAAGCTTCTTCTATTAATTTGGGTTGTGGAAACGAAGGCATGTTTGGAGAGGGTTTAGCACTTAGATATTATCGATACATCAACACAAAATACCATCGTTTTAATAAGCTTCTTAGTTTTAATTAAGCATAATTTCCCTCTTTTCACTCCGTTTTCCACCCCTACCCCAATATAAGATGAAAATAGGACTTCGTTCACTTTAACCCTTTCCCAAACGGCACAATGTTAAGGTGATTCACTTCAAAAACTGCCGCAAACAACAAAATGAATGATATTAATGATGACATTTGTGTAAAATATGGCATAGAAAATATTGAGACAAAAGGAGAAACTGCTGGTTATCAGCAGTTTCTTCTTTTGTCTCAATGTTTTTCCAAGCCCTTTTTAATACCAGGTCTTGTTTGGGAAATGGTTAAATCAGTAGTCTGCCATCCCGAATCAAAAGCCTTTTAAAACTGCACCGTCTGCAAAAAGGGTTAAAGATTACACGTCCATTTAACGACCACATCACGTCCAAACAAAATTACACAGTGTGGGTTCCCTGTTTTAGACGTGCTACGGTATGGACGTGGAATGGTGTATGTTACCAGGCCTTGAATAGGGAACAATTTTATCCAGTTAATCGTAACGTAATTTCGGACAAACAACGGTATTTGGTCGGTGCTGTTAAAAAGACTTTTAACTACGGCTTGGATCAGGCCGTAGGTAGGCGATTTTATAACAGCACCGATGGTTTACAATACATAACGGTAAATCGACTCTATTTTTTGGCACGAAATTCGTTGCCATTCGTCAATCTAAAGCGCGTTCTTTAGAGCGAGATTTCTTAAGATATCTTGAGATTTCTTAAGATGTTTTAGGATAAAGCGTTCTTCTGGGCAAGATTTTAAGGCGATCACTGGGAGCCGCCATTGATCTATACTTCTTTTGGAACACCTCGGTATATTCTGTAGAATCTATATAGGAGAGTGTTGACCGAGTTGTTCCGAATGCTCCATGATTCATGAACCGCGGAGTTCTGAATGCTCCGTACTTCATACAAATGACGTCATTATGACGTCATTTGTATGAAGTATGGAACATTTGGAACAACTCGTTTATAATCTCGGTATACATAAAAACGCTGTATCAAAAACATTTTAAGAAATCTTAAAATAGCTCGCTCTAAAGAACGCGGCTCTGGTTGTATGCCTGTCATTACAGACTCGGATGATGATCGGCCTAATCGGAGCCTCGATCGTAGCCCCCATCATATATATCGGGTACGCAGCAAACTACGTATATAGGGAGAGTGTCCCGGCGTAAGTTTCACGTTAATTCATATATTGAGTGATTATCATATTGAAATATATCGTCGCTTTTCAACGAAAACCTCGTAACTGCATCTTGTTTTAAGCTGCAGTTACGAGGTTTTCGTTGAAAAGCGACAATATTGGGCTCAACATGCGCTTCATACTTGCATTGACGCTAAACATTTTGTAAATCTTTTACTGATATCATCAAAGTCCGATTTTCGTTTCTGCCTACATTATTGAATAGATTTATAGAAACATTTTTAAAACATAACGTGAAATTATGACGTCGGTACAATGATACTTATTATTTTCTTTACTCTTAACGTTTCCCTATTCTTTACTTTTGATGGGCTTCAAAACCGGGAATGATTATTGGGCATTGTTATCAAATTATACATATCTTTCACAGGACGGAGAGCCCAAAATATGAAGAACCAGAAGAGATTTCTGATCGACGGAAAACATATCGAAATGTCATGCAAGACGGATGGGTAGGGCTAAATCTTTTTCTTGTATAGGCCCGTCGCAATTTTAAGGTACATGTTTGCCAATGTTACCTATGTAACCAGTGTAAAATCGTTCTTATTTTTCAAGACAATTTTGCATGCGCAGGTTCGAATCGTGCAAGTGTGAGACACCCTCATATTGAACCATATCATGTAAAATTACGGCTGTTTGGTGTTCGATATTGCCCTGTTATCGTAGGTGAATTTTGTATACATATTTTTCATAAAATAGTGACTGGACTGTAGTGAATGCCTCTAGGTGAAAAAGTCGTATAAGTGAAAATGAATTATTGGACAATGGTTTAATATGCAGTCCATAACAAGCATGTCCATGGCCACCATTCTAATAATTATAGAATATAAAACATTTATCTTATCTTAAAGAAATGAAATATTCTCATCAGACGTTATCGTTTTATCACAGACCATTTTGAGTGGAGAGTATTTATTCATCACAAAATGTCATATTACATTGGCATATCGCTGCTTTTCAACAAAAGCCTCATATCTGCAGTTTGACATGAGCTGCAGATACGAGGTTTTTGTTGAAAAGCGACGACAAATTATTATCATGGCCGAATCTCTAGAATATTTATCTCGAATTAGTCTAAATGCCAATCATACTACTTTTTGATGGGTGAAACATCAAAGCTGAAGCCTTAAAACCAGGGCTGCCACAATTATCCTGTCCTCAAAATTATCTAAACCACTGCGTTCGTCGATAAAATCTTAATTATTCTGATTCATGTATTGACATTGGACAAGAAACATCATTAAATTTGCTGAACTATCAGAATGAATATCTAACCGTTGGTTACGGGAACGTCTCGTAGAATTGGTCTTATGGACAAGTATTCGTATTATATATAATGAGTCTTTTTATGTTAAGTTTTTTTCATCTGTACATCAGAAAAGTACATTGTGGCATAAGACGAAAAGTATTTAGGTGAATTGTTGCAACTGTGCTACATGTATAACCCATTACCAAACGACAAATTTTGAACTGTTCCAAATTGAAAGATGTTGCAGACGACACTTTTAATTTAAGGAAGTTTAAAACTGTTTGGTCTTTTTTTTTTTGGTAGAAAACATTGTGGGAAATGAAGAAATTGCTTGTCACAAGCAATTTCTTCATTTTCCACAATGTTTTCCAAAGTCATTATCTTTTGGGGAGTCAAAAAGAATCAATGTGTGGTAATGGGATAGATCTAGTACGTAAATCAATGGCTGTCATTTCAGTGCTGGTACAAGCCTATTACTTGGTCATTTTGCTCGGATCCGAACCAGTCTACAAAAACACAGGTACGTCAAGTGACGAACGTTTTTTTCCAGTTAACCGTGACGTAATTTCGGACAAAAAAAGTATTTTCGTATGTGTTGTTATAAAATCTCGTAACTACGGCTTCTGTGAACCCGTAGCTGTGAGATCTTATAACGACACTGACGGTTTATCAATACATAACAGTGAACACAGTCCATTTCTAGCACAAAATTCATTGCCACTACATCTGCTTGTTTTCACAAACGAGGTTTTCAAAATTAAAATCAGAGCTACAGATAATAGGGGTTTGGGGCTTTTCAAAATGCAATAAAGTTGTCTCTTGTACGATATGAATACCCACTACATAGAGTTTGGAATTGAAATAACAAAGTTAGAATGTCTCCATCCCATCTTATATGTTGCTCTGCTTGTAGAGTGTTTACACAAAGTTCTAGCATTTTTATTCATAATTCTTGAATCGCTGCGCTAGTATTAAATAAAATAAGATTCATTAGATGATGTCACTGGCATTAAAGATGGCCATATCTTAGACTTTTCCTATTTCAAAATTGTTGAAGAGGGAAAATGTTAATTTGTCGATTATCAGCAGTTTCTTCATTTTCCTCGATATTTTCTGGAGCTTAACCTACTGGGGACGTACATTTATATTCAATGTATTTATTGAAATTGGTTAACCCATTCTCACACAATGACTCTTTTTGACTGCCCACGTGATAAAGGCTTTGGAAAACTTTGTGGAAAATAAAGAAATTGCTTGTTAAAGTAATTTCTTCATTTCCCATAATGCTTTCCACCACAAAAGTCATAAAAAATTCAAAATTCCATCACATTGAAAATACCGTCTATAACTTCTTTGTATTTGAAACACCCTAATATTTTGTTTGGGAAAGAAATAATCCAATGTTGCATTTATTTTTCAGTAAATGAACACTGGGTTGATCAGCATCACGTCGCTTTTTATCGAAAACCTCGTATCTCTAGCTTGAAATAAGCTGCAGTTACGAGATTTTCATTAAAATGCGATGATTAGAGCTTCGTATGAGAATCTCACGCCATCCAAAATGGAATGCACGTACTTTTGAATCTGTAGAAGATGTTGTTCCTGGTCTGACGTCACAGACATTGCATAAAATTTGTATTAGTTTTGTTTAAAAATGATGTTCGAACGTACAGAATAATTTGCCCGCATTCATTGTTCATTTATTCTTACATGTAACAATATTGAATGATACAAACTTGATCTATTCGTGCATGGTCCTCCAGAAAACGTGTACATGAGGTAACGTACATTTACTGGTATTTTTACATGAAAATATCGTCCTATTGCCACGAAACGATATTTACACGGAACCTTTTTCAATTTATCAATATGTTCAAGTTTAAAGATTCAAATGTAATGAATGCTTTTTGAAGAATAAAAATATTTGTGAAAATAGAAATTGTCAAATGCAGTACACATTATATATTTCTTTCTTTGTGTGCTGATTTCCCATTTACAGTTATCTCCCTTTCTCCATTAAAGGAAAAGAATCACAACAAGAGTTGTCCGCGGACAACGTACCTCGCCTACACGGGAGCTTGTCACAAAACAGCTAATTTTTTAAAAGTAGGTCTAACTCCAAGGTCACAAGGTCAAAGTTCATGGTCACAAATGAAAGGTCTTGGCAGGAGGTATCCATGTGTGAAATATCAAGGCTCTATCTATAATAGTGCATGAGATATAGGCTAGGTTAAAGTTTTATTAAAAGTAGGTCAAACTCAAAGGTCAAGGTCACTAGGTCAAAGGTCATGGTCCCAAATGAAAGGTCTTGTCGAGAAGTATCTATGTGTGAAATATCAAGGCTGTATCTCTAATAGTACCCGAGATAAAGATCAGGTTAAAGTTTTTCAAGACGCGACGGGACGGGACGCGACGCCGACACTAGGGCTGTGACATTAGCTCCCCGGACATAAAGTCCCGGCTCGCTAAAAAGTACTCCTTTGAATTACATAGTATTAAATGAATACATGCAGCTTTTACTGTCGAAGCGGCAAAATTCTTCAGTGGACAACGTCAACGTCAACAAGAACATTATGCGCAAAATGACACAAGCAATAATTGCGATGCACCTCATTATGGGGCCGTTAATGAATACATGATGCTTTTTAGAGAAGGGTTCCTGTATATCTTGGTCCAATACTGTCTTACAGATTTCGTCAATGTTGTTGCAAAATCTCGTAACTACAGCTTTAATCAAACTGTAGTTCCGAGGTTTTGCATTAACACCGACGATTTAACAAATGTTTCCAATGCTTTACTCGGCTAATTATCTGGGCACGTGCCCTTCTTTAATAAAATGCATCAGCTTTATTGCATCCACCATCTTGAAACCGAACTCTTTAGTAAGAATATTTTTATCGAGATCACTAAGGACTACACCATCTATAAGATGGTCCTTGAAGATCTCCTTGTACACTCCCAGATTTAACATATCTAGATAAGCTGCGACATCATCTATAGTCAAACGTTTAATGTCACTTGCGTCATTAACAGGGGGTACTTGTCTGTTATGTTTTGTCTCTGATTGTGATCGGTGCAGTTTTGAAGCGCTCAATGGACTTGCAAGCTGTTCTCGTAATGTTTGATCTGGACGCATCGCTTGACCACGGGATAAATCTTTCGTTTCTGATTTTGATCTTTCTATTTCCGTACGATTTGTTTGATTCCATGTCCAAGAAACTATATTTTGAACTCGAGGCATTGCTTGACCTCGTGGTATATCGTTTGTATAGTTACCAGTTTGACCCGGTTTTGTGGATTGAGTCGCGTCACGCTTCAATCGTTCATCTCCGATCGTGAAGTACTCGTGGTTATCCGTGCTAGATGTCGTCTCGGCGTACACCGGGTCCGGCAGCCTGGGCGTCTGTTTGGGGAACAGGTCGGGGATCTTCCCGCTTCTCACAGGTTCTATGTTCGAGTAGTTGATGTGTTTGTTAAACTTGTGTGGAGCGATCTCTGCCATATCTGTAAGAGATAACCATAATGCACATCCTAGGTAAAATGAATTCAGACCCTAGTTCCGACCTTTATGGTCGTGCACCTAGAGGCCTTTACAATCTTGGTCGTAGAGCTTTTAAAAATCAAACGCCTACGAATGCGTTTGTAGTAAATATAAAAACCAGCAGGACCGTAGCCGGCTTTAGCCTGTCCAATATGAAATTGCTTCCTATGGGCGTGAACAGTCTAATGTACTATGTACATACTAAAAGATACACATTTTCAATTGCATGGAATTGCGAGCAAAAAAGCATGACCAGTCGCCGGCTTCGTTCGAAAATATCGTAACTACAGTTTGAATTACGGCGTTTTCGGACGTAGCCGACGTTTGCTATGACATTCTACATTGTTTATCCATGAACAAGAAAAGCTTTGAATATCTTTGAGGGGAACGCTCCAGTTTTTCGGAACACTCGGTCATAACTGTAGACAATTAAATGTTTCGTACCATATATGTTTCGCTTCCATATTTTCAATAATATAACACGTCACTACAATTTACCACATACGACGGTAAACTCGTATTTATTATACAAAACTGATTTCCTCAAGATAGAAACCGATTATTTAGAGCAAAACAGTTGTAAGTACATGTATGCAGTTACCACTGTTTTGCGTCATTTTATTCATGTGTAGCTGATAAAAATTGCTGTAATTCACTAATAAGTGCGCTGACCTATACATTTTCTTTTTGAAATATCACCAGGACATGTTGCTTAATACAATGAGGGAGTTTTATCAAATTCTATTATGTAGAACTTGAAATATTTTCAAAAATATGCAAATTTTGACATAAACACTCCATTTTCGTTGATCTAACTGAACACGTGAGCACGCTGTTTTAAACATTTATGCGTTTATTATAGCACATACACAGTTTTCTGTTCTTGTCAAATGTCAGACGTTACTTTAAACCCGTTTTCGGGACTAAACGATGATTATGCTGCCTTTTTTCAGCATTTTAGTGATCTTGGACAGGTACAAGATATTGTGCATTTTTCGCTGTAGGGGTATGTGATACGAATGCCTATAAAATTCAAACAAGATCGCTGACCATCCATTTTTATTTAATTTTTCAATTGGTAATAACATGTTATTTCAATATACAAAATATAAATAAATTTATTATTGGGAAATGTTTTAGGAAACTGGAGCATTCCCCCTTAACTCATTACCTCACAGTGACGCCTTTTGACTTCCAGCAAGATAAAGGCTTTGTTAAACATCATGAAAAATGAAGAAATTGTTTGTGACAAGCAATTTCTTCATTTCCCACGATGTTTTCTATCCAAATATTCATGATTTTTTTTTTTAAATCTAATCGCGTTGAAATTTTCGTCTGCAACTTCTTTCAATTTGGACGAGCTTAACAATTTTCGTTTGGTAATGTGTTAGACAGAGAAAGGTCTGGCAAATCATAGAGTCTCATTTAGTCATTACCCATAAACTAATTACACTTTAAATTGATAGATAGAAATATTTCTTTGTGTCTCATTTTTGACGAGCGTTTTCGCTCAATCGACAATCATTAAAGTGACATTTCAGAATTTTTTGTCATAAATTTTACTTTAATTCTTATCTGAAAGAGCATATTTCCTTATGAAAATTCTGAAAATTTCGAGCCAAAATATTGCGCCGTTTACGAGAAATTTATATTTTTTAAAATTGAACAAATTGTTGTGGACAACAGTTCGGATTTATATGCAATTTATTGATTATGTCTCAACTTTAAATGCGTGTTTCTCGCTTATTGGCAACAACTTCAAAAAACCAATAGTATTTATACTCATTAGAATAACCAATCTTGGCATCAAAACATATTTTAAAAAAATGAAATTGGAATGAAATGTCCCTTTAAATCTTAATGAAAATCAATGAAAATGAATTGATAGTCGATATAATGTTTCTATTTGCAAAGAGACAACTTTGAGCGTTTGTGTTATGCATAAAATAAATATAGAATGAAAGTTTATGGTTTTACATTACACTGAAAGTGGAATAAGTTTCATCGAAATTACGGCGTAAGTTCACCAACTTCCTGATTGGTTATAAATACAAATACAAGATGATTTAAGACAATCCATTATCTATATTTGTTTACATTCGTGATTTATCCTTTCTTAAAAGATTTGCCTTTTGGTTTAGGACAAAGCGAATCTCTTTTTCTTACGAGGATCAGTTCCCATTAAATGTTAATATTAATAACTAACTAGATCTATTAAAATGAAAAAAAAAAATGTTGGTACGTTCACTTGGTTCGGGTTTATTCCGTTCGAGCATCATGTTGCTCCCTCACTTATTATGATCTACACTTATTGGTGAGAGACACATGACTTGTTAGATGTCAAACAGGATATTGGCCAAACAGGGGCTCGAATTCACGACCCCTGGATTGATAAACCCGAGGATACCGACTGAACTACATGAGTTCCGTTGAATTAGAAAGACTAAACGAATTTGATGTGGTTTTTCGCTGTATACGAGGGGTGTTCCGAAATTAATGTTACTTTGGTTATTTCCTCTTGACAGAAGTAATGCTGATCAATTTACTTTGCTCTGTCCCTCGAGGTACTCCCCCTCTGCATTGTTTCAACCGACCTTTCCACTTTTGAAAACAGTTTTCGCACTCTCGAATTGGTATTGGCCTGCCCATAAGATACTGGTAAATGACAGAGCCAAGGGAATTTCTTGATTTACATTCTTCCAAACATGTGTGATTTCAGTTTGGTGAGCACGAAAACGTCACAGGGGGCCAAGTCATGTGAAAATGCAGGGTGGGAGAGGACAGTGACCTTTTCCGCCTTCAAAAAATCCGCTACGGTACGTGCCTTGTGCATTGGTGCATTGTTATGCAGGAGCCTGGGATACTTCAAACCTGTTTTTGGACGGTGCTGTTTAAAGACTTTCTACAATCTTCGAAGTAAAACGTCTCTATGATACTTCGATGTAACCGTTTTGCCTTTCGGATTAGGGATTTGCACGGTTGGACACTTCTTATCAAACAATATGACATACAAAACGCTCCTCACTGGGCGTGTTATTTTAGCAATGCAAAAGCGCCAGATGTTTTAGTTGCCAGGTTTCGATATATGCATTTACTTTTGAGTTCGAAAAAGTACACCCATGTTTCATCCCCATTGAGAAAATTTTCAAATAACTTTTTGCTGTATTGTAGGTATTTCTTCAATAAGGATTTGGCCTGTCAACCTCGGAGCTCTTTTGGTCGTCTGTAAGTAAACGGGGTATCCACCTGACATTGATCTTGCCCAGCATAAGATAATCCTTTAAGAAACGATGTCGATGACTATGTGCTAAATATTTATATGTCATTTTAGCTTATAGCCTGACAGTGTACCTTACATCTTTTTTTTAGATTTGTCAACTTCGCTCGATGTTAAGCATTGGTATTGTTGTTGCAGGGTCACCTGCGAGAGCAGCATCTTTCAGCTGCTGGTGTTCCGATTTAAATCGAGCAACCCACATACAAATAGTCATAATTATATGACACTTGATCCTCCCTATAGATATCACACACCTCACGGTGTATCTACCGGCTTTAAGAACAGTAGAGACTTACCTTTGATAAAGGCCCTAATTTCAATTACGTTTTCAGCTCTCTTGTCAATCATTTTTGTATGGAGTGTACAGAGTGTGCCACAAAACAAACTACTACCACAACGTGACTGCAGTTTCACTGGACTATCTTCGACAAAGATTTCTTAAAAAACACCCCGCCCCTGCGCATGAAATCATTGTAACAAATGAACTACTAGTAGATATACGTGTCAGATATATTAGGAAACATGTGACTTGACTGGATCCTCTCATTGGTCATTTTGGTCGAGAACGGCGATAGGTCATTTAACCCTTTCCCAAACAAGACCTGGTTTTGACGTCCCAATTAGAAAGGGCTTGGGAAAACATTGAAACAAAAGAAGAAACTGCTGATAACCAGCAGTTTCTCCTTTTGTCTCAATATTTACTTTGCTATAATAAACACAAATTCCATCTTAAAATGGGTCCATTTGTCGTCTGCAGCAGCTTTTAAAATAGAAATTTGAAAAAAATTGCCGTTTGGGAAAGGGTTAACTTGCCCATGTGACTGTATTGCATATCAAACTCCAGCGCACCGCTCGCATTATTTAGCGCCTCTTCCTTACTAAGAAAGCGCCCACGCTCCATAGTTTGTATGCCCTTAACCATTTTCATGCGTATTTTGTCGTAAAACTGGGGGACGTACAAAATATCCTCATTCATCTCATCGTATTTGGCTGAAATAAAGTATGAGACCTTTTTTAGCAAGAATATCACAATTTGCATATGACAAAACGTTGCTTTCAATCGCGAAAATCAATTACTTCTAAGAAAACCGCCGAAAATATTATCATGTCCTTGACTGTATGATGCTTTCCAAATTAAAAGAGAATCGGTACAAATGTTTTTGTTTATCAAAATAACTGTAATTGTTTAATTTTGAAAGAATTATAATTCTAACAATTGTGTTTTTATTAGAACCTTGTATTTGAAGATAAAGATTAGGCCTATTTCTGATTAGTTTATCGTGTCGTGTCTACTGTGAATCTTTTTAAACAAAATGATTTTTCAAAATGCAAAATGTTATGCAATTTTTTGTTAGAACAAGCTGCAGATACGAGATTTTTGTTGAAAAGCGACAATATGTTACTGTGGTTATTTATGACTTACCTATACTATGTATGCCGTTCAGCAGAATATTCACTTCTTCAAACATATGTACGAGTGTGAGAGGTGGAATATGGCTGGTAAACAATGCACGTCCGTCTACTTTAGTGAACTTGTCCGAGACAAACTTGACACGGATTGGTAACTTGTTGTCGGACAACAGTTGGTAAACAGACTGTCGGGGACCTGAATGGATAAATAAACGAATAAATAAATAGATAGATAAATAAAGAAGTGTGAGAGGAGGAATATGACACGTTCGTCTACTGTAGAGAACTTGTCCGAGACAACATCTGGTATACAGACTGTCGGGGACCTGAATAAATAATGAATAAATAAATAAATGAGTAATGATAAATAAATAAATAAATAAATATCAGAGGTGGGATATGGCTTTTAGATAATGCACATCCATCTACTTTAGTGAACATGTCCGAGACAAACTTGGCACGGATTGGTAAAGTTTTGTCAGATAACAACTGGTATACAGACTGTCGGGGACCTGAATAGATAAATAGATAAATACATACATAAATAAACATACAAATAAATAAATATAGAAGTGTTAGATATTGGATGTGGCTTTTAGATAATGCACATCCATCTACTTAAGTGAACTTGTCCGAGACAAATTTGGCAGGGATTGGTAAAGTATTGTCAGATAACAACTGGTTGGTAACTTGTTGTCGGACAACAGCTGGTAAACAGACTGTCGTTGACCTGGATAAATAAATGAAAAAATGAATAAATGTTGGATGTGGAACATATGACTTGCAAATAATGCACGTCCATCTACTTTAGTACATGCATACAGACTGTCGGGGACCTGAATTGATAAATAAATAGATTAATAAATAATGATAAATAAATAAAAAAAATAAATGAATATAAGAGATGGGGTGTGGCTTTTAAATAATGCTCGTCCATCTACTTTTGTCCGAGACAAACTTGGCTCGGATTGGTAGCTTGTAGTCGGATAACAGCTGGTAGACAGGCTGTCGGGACCTGAATAAATACATATGACTTAGCAATGCTAATTTTGCTAACGACTGTCAAATAACATTTCTCATGGCACAGCAAGTGTTTGCTATGAGCTCATATCCGAAGGACAAACATGTACCCATCAAATTCTTGCATAACACCGACGTTAGGTGATGTACCTTTAGAGTTACTAGTAGTGTATAGTTTCTTTTTCGAAATGAGTATACTAGTAGTTCACAATGAGATAAAAACACATTGGGCTCTAAAATCAGGACTATATTACTCGTTCTATCTATGTTACGAATTTCTGTCTTTCAACACCATTACTTACCTATTTCTTGCCCGTCCTCGCTGACTCTGACCATATTTATGTAATAACCCTCCGATATACTGTAAAATTTTCTCGGTCCACCCTGAGTCTGATCTAAGACGGCCAAAACTCGCCTTCCCCTAGATACACACTGAACACGATATGCCTGCAGATGATTAAAAAATTGAAAAGCTGTAGACGTTCACACACGGTACGGAAACTGTAGATACATACCAAATGGCTACACAAAGAAAATCATTTTGGGAACAGAACAGCCACGACTCTGGAGCACGATTCTTGGTACTGGTTCGCTTCGACCATTTATCTGCCTGTTCTAATTCTGCCTACTTCGAAGTCGGCAAGTTCGCATGATCATTAATTGTCGTCGTCGATTTTAACACCAAAAGAAAATAACTTGAAAAAATGGAAAATTTACGTGATCGTTTCGTTTTCCAGAACATTTTCTTTGTATAGCCATTGGATCGTCTATGTACGTCTATATGACCCATACCGTGTTACCAATCGTCGCGGACAATCAACTCACATCAGATTCAAGAACGCCGGTTTCAACGACAATCTCTAGCAAAATCCTTATCGTTATCTTTGTTTGTCTCAACGAGAGGACATGCATAGGCATATATACATATAGGGAATATTGAAAATCATGCATTTGTGGAAAACAGAAAAAAGAGAATATCTGCTGGTCAAATACTCGTACAATACACTAATATTGAGTAGGGACAATTTTATTTGCGTCGACAAAAACACGTCGACAAAAACATGTGAGGTCATTGCATACACGAATATCCAGGCCTTAGTTTGTTTACATAAGATTTTGTTACTAGAAAGATTTTGAACATTTTCAGATCGGCCAAATGGTGATAGACGTTTGACGAGCAAACGAGCATAAAAATGTACTCTTGTTGTTGTTGTTGTTGTTTTATTTTTCATTTTTATTTCCGTTCATAAATGTTGTCGTCGCTTTTCAGTTACGAGGTTTTGCTGAAAAGCAGTGATGTACAACATAATTATTAGAATTATGGTGGAACATCAGTAGACGGAAAATGCAAGCGGTCATTTCTTAGTCACCTTAAGAGCTAATTGTGCATTGTTTATTATTGTCAATGTCAAGTTTTTTTTAACTATCTTAGAAATCCCCGATTTCTACTTAATGATACAATGCATGTAACAGACAAAGGTCAATTAAAAAAGCCTTGCCACGCGTCCTTATGACAAATCTTGATTATCTAAATTTAAATCACTTTATATATCTTTATTTATGTAAAATGTCTTTAATATTATAATTAGCATTACCCTCCACTATCGTATTGGGTACAATTACCAAAGAAGACAAAAAGAGTGTTTCAAAGACATTTAGGACTAGTAGAGATTTGTTCTTTTCAAAGTTCTATTATGTTTAGAGTATGTTAAGAAAATGTTCACTAAATGCAAGGAAATAACAACCGTTTTCTAAACAAGATCGTGATTTCTTCTCCATAGAAGGAAATGCTGATATTAAACATTGTCTCATGTTCCTTGGATAGTTCATAATGTACTCAAAAACCATATTTTTTACACGCCTTTGGTCTTCTGTAGCAGTTTTCAATTTCCAGTAATCGAATATAAATTGTTTTGCTATGGAAAGGGTTAAGACAAATGTTAGACTTAGGGCATAGTAATTATATAATCCGTTCAAAGTATGATCTATTTTCGAAACGTATGTAATGATTTTTATATATCCCAGTACACGTGTACTTACTCTTTTAGTAGGCCTACCCTTTAACCCTTTCCCACACATTGACGCTTTTGGGCACCCCACAAAATAAAGACTTTGAAAAACATTGTAGAAAATGAAGGAATTGCTTGTGCCAAGCAATTTCTTTATTTCCCACTATGTTTTCTACCAAGAAAGAAAAAAAATGTTAAATTTTGTTCGATGGAAATTGTTGTCTGCAACACCTATGATTTTGGACTAGGCTAGAATTTTATATTTGTAGAAGGTAAAATTTTATTGTTTGGTAATGGGTTAAGCTAAGATATGGATAAATGACACATAAAACATTTAGGCTTAATTACAACGAGAATTTAACCCTTTCCTCTACAAGATCTGGTTTTGGTGTACTGTACAGAAAAGGCCAGGGAAAAGATTGAGACAATAGAAGAAAATACCAACATGTTCTTCTTTTGTCTCAATACTTTCTGTGCTATATTGTACGCTAATCATATATCCATCAACGTTCGTGTTCTGGCATGCAGCAGCTTTTGGATAAATACAACCCTATATTTAGGCCGTTAGGATAAACCCTTTCCCAAACAAGACCTGGTTTTGACGTCCCTAATAGGTTAGGGAAAACGCTGATAACCAGCATTTTCTCCTTTTGTCTCAATGTTTTCTGAGCTGTATTATTCACAAATTCTACCCTTAGTAACGTCCACTTTGTCGTCTGCAGCAGCTTTCAAATTGGATCACCCTAAAATTTTGTTGTTTGGGAAAGGGTTAAAATAGTCTGTTACTGCGTACAGTTTGGTCAAGATCGATGTTTTTCTCAAATATATTATGCATGATATATGTATATTCTAACTAACAGAGCAGTAGTTCCGATCAGACTGCAAGTTAACGTATAGAGTGATCTGGAACTGTATGTTGTTCTCTGTTAACAGGATGGTACCTCATAAGCAATCCATAAAGAAGTTTGATTTTCGTCGTTTGTGAAATCATTTCCAAGAAAACTCAAAGCAGATAATAACTATTATCACAAGTCAAGTAAATATAATAGACAAGTAGCCATCTTATACGACATTCAATTGTTTAGGAAACGGTTTTTGAATTATCTGTTATAGTTTACCTTGTTTTCTTCCAGACCATGGTAAGGCATGTTTGTATTTGAATAGCCTTTCGTCACTAGCACAGTAAATGGAGTAGTCTCCTCTAAACTAACCGTCATCTTACAATGCTTTATACGGTTATGACTTATTTTGGAACTGGGAAACGGTTTTGGCATTTTTGAAAACCAGACTATAGATCTATATAGATACCTTATTTTTCTCTAGACCATGGTAAGACAAGTTTGTATTGGAATAGCCTCTCGTCACGAGTACAGTAAAATGGAATATCCTCCTCTAAACTAACCATCATCTTACAATGCTCTATATGGTACTGACTTATTTTGGAACATTTGCACCACCAAGGACAATTCTGTCGAATCATACCTTGGATGCAAGTCATAGAACTACTTTCAGACTATGAATAGAATATAGAATAGAACAACAATTCAAAACGTTCGTCTGTGACTAATGTCAACAATGAAGCGACAATGATACAGAAATGCATTGTTTGCAGTTCCAGTGTCCTCTCTTTTTAGATGATTACAACCTGCAAGTCCCGCAAATTGCCATGGTTGTTCATCTGGATGACATCGAAAACTACTTTATGAAGCGTAGCTACTTCCGGCTAAGAAACGTGATTTTTTAACATTTCTTCATACACACACTTCCGAGTCGGTGATTCGATCTTTGATCGACATTATCCGAGGATATCCGAACGATTTTGGAACTGGGAAACGGTTTTGGCATTTTTTGAAAACCAGACTAAAGGTCTATGTACACGTACCTTGTTCTGGCATCATTTTTTAAAAAAAATCCGTTTACCTCGTTTTCTTCTAGACCATGGTTAGGCATGTTTGTATTTGAATAGCCTCTCGTCACGAGGACAGTAAATACGAGTAAAGGAACAGCCTCCTCTAAACTAACCGTCATCTTACAATGCTCTATATGGTTATGACTTATTTTGGAACTGGGAAACGGTGTTGGCATTTTTTGAAAACCAGACTATAGATCTATATAGATACCTTATTTTCCTCTATACCATGGTAAGGCAAGTTTGTATTGGAATAGCCTCTCGTCACGAGTACAGTAAAATGGAATATCCTCCACTAAACTAGCCGTCATCTTACAATGCTCTATATGGTTATGACTTATTTTGGAACTGGGAAACGGTGTTGGCATTTTTTGAAAACCAGACTATAGATCTATATAGATACCTTATTTTCCTCTATACCATGGTAAGGCAGGTTTGTATCGAAATAGCCTCTCGTCACGAGTACAGTAAAATGGAATATCCTCCTCTAAACTAGCCGTCATCTTACAATGCTCTATATGGTTATGACTTATTTTGGAACTGGGAAACGGTTTTGGCATTTTTTGAAAACCAGACTATAGATCTATATAGATACCTTATTTTCCTCTATACCATGGTAAGGCAAGTTTGTATTGGAATAGCCTTTCGTCGCGAGAACAGTAAATGGAATAGCCTCGTCTAAACTATTAGCCAGCTCTTCTATACTGTATTCCTTCTCCCCGAGTATGTATTCTAACCTTTTTCGCGGAGGTAGGGCTGGCTTGGTCATCGTCTGTAAGACAATGTAATGTTCTTACAAAACAATAATTCACATGTACGTAGTTTGGAATACTTTACGAAATGTCTTGTTGTAAAATATAATTAAAAAAGATCAAGGCATTGTATTGGAAGTTTTTATGTAGATCTAATTATTTTCCAGGTGAGCATGAAAGTTAAACTCATTTTGGGGCATATAATTATAATAACAAACATTTTCCCCAAAACTTGTGTTGATTTATTAATGTTTTTCGATGCAAAACAAAGGCAAAAATGCCGTTTTGATACACAAAGGCTGATAACTCAGCACTCAATGACCCGAATAGAACCGTAAACTAACTCACCGAAGGACTTATGCTTATGACCGTACTTGTTTTGACAAAGTTTGGTTATAATTGGTTTGCATTTGTGAATGCTAGAGGGAAACATCAAGTTAAATCCGTTTAGACCCAGATCGAGAGGCAGCTGAGTGAACATAATTGTGGTTGTCCACGGGTTTCAGTGCGGGTATATACGTGTGGATTTGGAACGATGCGGCTGTACTCTTTTATCGACCCGGATAGAAATCTGGCCGTGTGTTTACTGATAAGCACATGACAGGTAAATATTTACAAACTCAAATAATAGAGAAAATACCCGAAAGTACCCGTATATTAATGCATTCATATATTGGTTTACCTTTGCTATCTAAATATACTCTGCATATATTTGGATAAGATTTTATTTATCTTTTAAGGGGGGAATGCTCCAGTTTTTCGGAACACTCGGTCATTACTGTAGTAAATTAAACGCTTCGTACCAATATGTTTCGCTACCATATTTTCAATAATATAACATATCATTACAATTTACCATTTTCGACGGTAAAAGTGTATTTATTGTTCGAAACTGATTTCCTCAGGATGGAAATCGATTATTTAGAGCAAGACAGTCGTAGGTGTGTATGCAGTTACCACTGTTTTGCGTCATTTATTCATGTGTAGCGGATGAAAATTGCTGTAATTCATTAATAAGTGCGCTGACCTGTACGTTTTCTTTTTGAATTATTACCAGGACATGTTGCTTAATACAATGAGGGATTTTTATCAAATTCTATTATGTAGAACTTGAAATATTTCCAAAAATATGCAAATTTTGACATAAAATACTCCAGCTTTGTTGATCTAACCGAACACGTGAGCATGCTGTTTTATACATTTACGCGTAAACAATAGCACATATTTTGGGTTTTCTGTTCTTATTAAATGTAAGACGTTACTTTAAATCCGTTTTCGGGACTAAACAATGAATATACAGCATTTTATTAGCATTTTAGTGACCTTGGACAGGTGCAAGAAATTGTGCATTTTTTCGCTGTAGGGGTATGTGATACAAATGCCCATAAAATTCAAACAAGATCGCTGACCATCCATTTTTATTTTATTTTTCAATTGGTAATAACATGTAATTTCAACATACAAAATATAAATAAATTCTATTATTGGGGAAAAAAATAGGAAACTGGAGCATTTCCCCCTTAAACAAGGTTACGTTTTATAATGACAAATAGACGTAATTATAAAAGTATAACTTACCAGTTTTAACACCGAATCACGCAAACTTCAAAAGAGAATCCATGCATGTAGTAATTCTATAACTTGAAACGGTACAAAACATGTATTTTACATTTGAACCAGAGCATAATATAGAAAGTCTATTCAACTTTTAGTCTGTTTCAAACTTCCTTGTCCGCGCAGTTTTTATAATAGATAAAGAACGTTATCACATTACGTTATAATAATGCGAGACTGTCGTAAGTACAAACATGATTCATGTGGACTTATAACAATCATGCACTAAACATTCGATCTGTTTGAATGGAGAAAATGTCTACCCGTGCTAATGTAATGTGTCATGTTAAGGTAGTATACCCCTAATTAGCATCAAAGATCCAACGGCAAAATTTGAAAAGTGCCAGTAAATCCTAAACTTTGTTACATTTCCATTTCAAATACAAAGATAAGCATTTTGTCCGGTTTAGAATTTTGAATTCATGCATACTTGTGGAAATATTTGACAAAATGTTCAAAATTACCTCCCTTACATACGAATATATAGAGTGAAATAATATTTGTAACTTATTTTCGGCTTGATGCATTATCTTGAAATCCTCACGGTGAATCAACAAGTGTATGTAATTTGATGCATTTCCATTTTGATGATTTCGTTTGGCTAGAAAGTGGTGTTTTTAATTATGTGTATTCTGCTTTAAGTCATAAAACGACATCTTTCTTTCTCAGCGTTCCAAATGTTGTCTTATCGTATTTGAAAGTTGTTGCATAATTATAATAGTATAACCGCAATGGTTCATATAATGTAAAAAAAAGTAAAAGGACATAATACATTTGGGGGAATCAGCATTTCCTCCTTTTATTTAAATGGTTTTTAAACAATTATGTACGCCAAAACTCCTAAGACTATCTGGGCTCATATTCACCAACCAGTCTTAGTTGCAATAATATCTTTACAATTACACAACAACCAATCAGATCAGCCGAGACATACGTCTCGTCCAATCAGGTGGCTTGTAACGTGAATTAGAATTAGACACAATTAATTTAGAAAAATGTTTATCCAATTACTACACAGTGACGCCTTTTTACTCTCAAGGTAACACTTGGAAAAACATTGTTGAAAACGAAAAAACACTCTTGTGACAAGCAATTTCCCACAATATTTACTACCCGAAAATACAGAAACAACATGAACAACATGAAATTATATTCACGTGAAATTGTCGTCTATGTCATCTTTGAATTTGGAACAATTTGGTAATGTGGTAATTTAGATAAAATGTGTATTTAAGGCATGTCCCATTGAATTTTGTTGGAAGGGACATTCCGCTCCGGAAAACCATTTCCCAGACAATACAATAGTTAATGGAAAAGTGACCCGTCTCGCTACAAAGGGACACTCTGGGAAGTTAGAAAGGGTCACACATGCAACATATTTTGGAAGTGATGTGGACGTGAAGTTGTATATGACCAGGACGTAAATACATGTATGGTAAGACTTTCTTTCCAAAAGTCAACATGTTGGAGGAATGAGAATCAATAGTTTTTACCCAGTTACCACATTATTGCATTTTATTCATATTTAGTTTTACAAAATTTACCCATTAAGATAACACAATATCGAATCACAAACTGCAATTTTCTACTGGAATTTTGCATGGAGTGGTTGGAATCTGTGTGAGACACGTTGAAGATTCGAACCGAAGCATCCAAAAACGTATTGACAATTAAGAACGCATTTTTTCCCTCAGCACGCAGGTAAACTGCTATATGGTCTGCCAGACAAAGTCTTAAATAAACTCCAACGTGTCCAAAATACAGCAGCCCGAATTATAAACAGGTCATCACGAACATGCCACATTACACCAGTGTTGAAAGAACTCCATTGGTTACCAATCCAGTCCCGGATTGAATATAAAATTTTAACTTTAACTCACAAAGCGTTACATGGTCAGGCCCCAGTGTATATAAACAGACTTCTCCACGTGTACCAACCCTCCAGAAACCTACGATCGAGTCACAGCTCTTTGACGTTACAAGTTCCAAGAAGTCGTGTCAAGTATGATGACAGAAGTTTTATCAGTGCAGCTCCAAAGTTGTGGAACAATCTACCAGCGGATCTCAGAGACACGGATTCACTGATTGCCTTTAAAAAAGGTCTTAAAACCCACCTATTCATCAGATTTTATGGACATTAAGCAGTGATACAAATTAATTTTAAGCAATCGTTGCAGATCTTATATAAATTTCACTCATCATTTTCTGTTTTTTAATTAAATTTTAGCTTAAGTTTTCTCTTTTTTTATATAAGTTTAGTGTATACTAATCATTTCAATTTTTTTACTGAATGTATTTAACATACGATGTAAAGCACCCTTGAACGTAGTGTTACTATGAAAAGGGTGCTATATAAATGCGGTATAATAATAATAATAATAATAATAATAATAATAAACTCGGTAAAAATGCGTCATAATATTGTAATCGAACTCATTTAGTCCACCATCATTAACTTAGAACATCTGCAAATCACGGGTGGTAAACGGAGAAACTAGCTCCAAAAAGAGTCAACGGTATTTTGTTGCCTCGTGCTTCCAGGGTAGTTGTATCGAGGGAAAATCGGTAGGTGTCGAGCACATTTTTCTTAAATTATTTCCTTTTCAGAGAGTTTTGGAAATATCCAGCGACGCTGTAATATGAGGAAATGGTCAAAGTATGTTGTGCACAAGTTAGCGGGGTTTTAATATAATCATTGAAAAACGTCATCGAATTGAAGTAAAATTTCGATTTCAACTACTAAGTAACCTTACGTCGAGGCAACTTACAATCGCCAAATTTTCGCCAGAATTTAACATTTACGTGTTAGAAAAATACAAATTCTTATCACTTTTAAGTATTTTGGGCAGTTGCAAGTCAATTACATGTTATATCGATATATTATTGGCTATATTTTGGAAGAATGGTGGGCAAACCCGTGTGTTAAAATCTCCGAGTAGCAATTTTTACTTTCAATTTGATTTTGTTTTTCAATGATTGTATTAAAACCCTGACGCTCGAAAAAAATCCGATGTTTTATGAATCTCAAAATGGCCACATTACGGATATTCTACCTTAAAATATCCGAAGTTGATGTTTTATCTCTTTCCTTAACAGCACTTGATTTCCACACTTCAAACAATGATCAGAAAACATTCAAAAGAGGATAATAAATCAGCAATTTCTCATTTTCTTTATTTGTGTTTTATCCTAAAAAAACAAATGTTTAGGCGCCTACCTTTGATATCATTTTTTGTTTTTGTCTGCAACGCTTTTCAGAGTAGCTAGTTTTCTTATGTTTTGGAAAGGATTGAGTTTGGATTAAAATAATCAGATGCCTATAAGGACGTGCTGACCAATTATATAAAACAAAAATTTCAATTTTTAACTGTTATATAACAGTGTATAGATTTCGATTATAATATATATTGAGGAATAACTATAATGAATATTTAGATTAACAGAGGGTAATCACTTGGTTTTACTGTGGAATATGGCCATCTCTAATGAAGTTTTTCAGTTTGAGTATCTTTAGACCTGTCAGGTGAAACTCCGTCCTCAGTATATCGTCTGTTAGCTCTACAAGTAGTTTACCATCTATCTGATTGTCTCGGAAAGCTTCAACTGTCGCATCAAGCTTCAACATTTTGAGGTATTCTCCAACCTCGTCGATCGATAAATCTTGTATGTCGTTACGACTGAGTCTTTGTCTTGTGCTCTGTCTCGATATGGCCGGCTGTGATATGGATCTACTGATATGTTTCTGCGGTCGCAATTCCGAGTTCCTCTTTTTAGGAAGGTTTTCGTATACAGTGTCTTGTTGTGATATCGGTGTAACGATCGCCATACTGTTTGTATTTATGTAACCTGTATCTGCCTTGTCCACTTTCTTCTCATCTTTTGTTGTAGAAGTTATTTCTGCCTGCCAATAATCGTTCCTTTCGAACGGCCGCCGTATTTCTAAGGCTGTGTCATAGTCCAATACCGGATCATAGTAGACTTTAGGCTCTTCTTCTGTGCTTAACTTGGCATTATTAGTAGAGCTGTTATCTTCAGCGTAAATTTCATACACAGCTTCTTCGGCGTTATCCTTGCTTTCAGGTGTCGTTCGTTTACCTTTTATTTTCGGTTTTGGTGCTACTTTTGGCTTTTCCTTTGTAATTGGTCCATATGGCTTTTCGTATGTAGTACCAGAGGTACTTTTCTTTGTTTGAGAAGGTAAAATCCCCGTTATATTTTTCCCGACATTCTTCATAACACCAGACAGTTCTTTGAAAAACTTCTTTTGAACTTTCTGTTCCGTTCCTTTACCAGTTTTTTGTGCTTCTCGGACCGGTCCGACTGCGTCGTAATCTTCTTCGTCATCAACTGTCTGTTTATACATTTGTGATGGAGCTCTCTGTGTACCGAGTAGGAAGGAAAGGTTTGTGTATAGAACGGGCTCCAGGTTAGAAATGTCCGTGTTCATTTGTACCTGGGCTTCATCGTATTGTGCGAAATCTGGAGATGAAAAGATGTAGTAGATAACTTGCAGAGCTCCAGATAAGAGGGGAGTGAAGACTTTCTAACTTTTTCATTTCAAATCCAAACCCTATGTTGTGGGTACTCATTTGAATCGTCTCGATGAGACGATTCTAATGAGTACCCACAACATAGGGTTTGAAGAAATTTGAGAGTGAAATTATTTCTTTTTGGAAATTCATCACTCCGTCTATTCTGGAGCTCTGGATAAGAATAGAAATCTTCATAAGGAAAGGTTCGTGTATAGAACGGGCTCTAAGTTAGAAATATCTGTATTCATCTGTACCTGGGCTGCATCGTATTGTGCGAAATCTGAAATTATATAGATGTAATATACTTGCAGAGCTCCAGATAAGAGGGGAGTGAAGACTTTCTAACTTTTTCATTTCAAATCCAAACCATATGTTGTGGGTACTCATTAGAATCGTCTCGATGAGACGATTCTAATGAGTACCCACAACATAGGGTTTGATGAAATTTGTATGAAATATTTCTGTTTGGCAAGGAAAGGTTCGTGTATAGAACGGGCTCTAAGTTAGAAATGTCTGTGTTCATTTGTACCTTGGCTGCATCGTATTGTGCGAAATCTGAATTTAGAAAGACGATTTTAATGTGAAATCGTGGTCTTCACAGACGATTTGATATTCAATTTTCCAAATTACATACAAAGATGAGTGGAGATTTAGTTAAATCAATGAAAATTTTGAAACTGTTGATACGTTATAGGTTTTAATTTAAGAGGAACTAAATCTTTGAGGAAAGATTCTATCTATAGGAAATAATTTATTATGTTCTTGGAATGTTTACAGGATGTGTGCCTTTAAAAAAGTATTTTCTTCTTTAATCATTTCAACGGAAAATAAGTATTAAATGGGGCAGTATTCGGCTTTGAATAACCTATGACAACAACGTATGAGAACCGAAGCCCAAATTCAAACAGTGAAATCGTTATGATTTTTGTAAATGGTGTAAAACAAACAAACAAACAAAGTAAGTAAATAAAATATACCTTCGACGCCCTGTTCTTTCTCGTAATGAATAGCTTTGCTTTCTTTGTTGAGATTTGTCAAGTATCTGCTCCAATCTCTTGTGGACATACCCACAGCCCCTGTTACAATCTGGAAGGTCATCTTGTCGTAACAAAGTGGAATTTTGGTCACATAAGACGACATTAACCCTGAAAAAAACATAAACAAAATCGTCGGATTTCTTGCAGATTATTTCAATGGATTTTCAGAATTTTCATAAGAAAATATGCTTTTTTGGATAAAAATAAAAGTAAAATTAATGAAAAAATATCTGTGAAATGTCACTTCAACTACATGTTATTTTAAGCTTTAGTAGCGATTTTTTTTGTGGAAAAGCGACGGACGTAATGTAACATTGCTTTACAAAATGAATAATGTGAACGCCAACGCCAGTCAAATTATCAATTAAACAGAACTCGTTCATAGCTGACGATAAATGACCAGGAAGAGCATATCTAGCTAATAGCCCTGACATTGCCATTGATGCTAATAGATAGAGGTGTTCTGCCAGGTCATTTATCTTGAGCAACATGTATCAACCCTTTCCCAAGCAACAACATTTTAGGGTGATCCACTTCAAAAACTGCCACAAATGACAAAATGGATGATATTAAAGAAAGGATTTGTGTAAAATATGGCAAAGAAAATATAGAGACAAAAGGAGAAACTGCTGGTTATCAGCAGTTTCTTCTTTTGTTTCAATGTTTTCCCAAGCCCTTTTCTATTAGGTACGTCAAAACCAGGTCTTGTTCGGCAAAGGGTTAAAATACAATATACCTGTTTTATCAATGTCATTCCCAAGAAAGCATATCTCTTCAAACGTCTGAACAAGTTCCATGTCTGGTACTTTACTAGCTGGTACTTTTACACCATTAATCACGATTGTTTGATGACTTGCCAGGCGAATCTTCACGGGTAAAGTATTCTCTCTGAGGATTGCATGCAGATCTTGTTCGCAGCCCACTGAAATGAGTCAACAGCCAAGGTTTGATCGGGTTTATCGGGAAGTTCGTGTCCACTTCCAATTATTTCAAAACTGTCAAACATTTTGTGACAATATTTAGACAAATCTTTAAGACATGCATATTAAAGTCGATTATAGAGGTGTCTAATTCAATAACACACAATGGAGTTTTTTGTAAGGCATATAATGCTGGAAAACCCCATAAGATATCATGTTATCATATTTTCAAACTTGATTTAGGCTGTCTCATTAATATTTATGAGCATTGAAAAAAAAAATTCACTTTGATGGCATAAACAATGAAAAATTTAGAATAATTTATACAATAAGATGACAGATTTGTTTGTTTTAAGAAGGAAGTGATACTACTACGAGGAGAAGTTTCCTAATTTCGGATTAAATCACAGGGAGGCTACCATTGTAGAAAACCAATGATGCACTTTTAGAAATATTGGTTTTACGGACACTAAATAAATCACCACTTTCTAGCCATTCGAAATGGATCAGACTACACACACTTGTCTCAACAGTTCAAATAACTTGATTCACCGTGCCGGATTTCAAGATTATGCTTCAAGAAAAAAATAATATACAAATATTATTTTACTCTTTATTCATATGCAAGGGAGGTAATTTGGAACATTTTTGTCAAATATTTCCATAAGTATGCATTAATTTAAAAATCTAAACCGTTCAAAATGCTCATGTTTGTATTTGGAATGGACATGTTACACAGTTTAGGAATTATTGGCATTTTTCAAATTTCGCATCTGAGTCTTCGGAGCTTTTGAGGGGTCGGATACCTTAAGATCATCTGTCAGAGGGCAAATCAAACAAGATTTGGAAATTGGGCTAAAATATACTATAAAACGAACCCTGATTTTGACGTCGCTTAACACCTTTGGAAACAATTGAGAGAAAGAAGAAAATGTTGCTAATTGGCCATTTTGCCAAACAACGACTGGTTTTGAATGCTTCGAAAATAAGAAAATGCGCATAACCAGCATTCTCTTTTTTAAAGAGTAAAACCATGTTTTTTTTTGTTTTTTTTTTCTTGCACAACTTCTCAATTTCAAGACCATCTATTGTTCCATCAGATTTTTTCAATGTGGACCATTGTTGAAGAATTCTGTTGTTTTGAAGATGGATTAACCCTTGCCCAAACGACAAATTTTTGGGGTGGTCCTATTCAAAACCTGCCAAAAAATGATAAAATGGAAGTTAAAAAAGATAGAATTTGTGTGAAATATGACACAGAAAATATTGAGACAAAAGGAGAAACTGTTGATTATCAGCAGTTTCTTCTTTTGTTTCAATGTTTTCCCAAGCATTTTCTATTAGGGACGTCAAAAGCAGGTCTTGTTTGGGAAAGGGTTAAACTTACGACTTCCATCACGTTCCACGACACAAAACTCTCTCGGATAGTTTAACGACATACTGTACGTTTTCTGAACTCGCCCAACATAACTTTGTACCAAAACTCGCTGGTATCGCGTTGTCGTGTGAACTCGTAGAATCTACAAGAGAAATGTCAAAAGTGAACGATTTTATCAAATAAACAGTGATGTAATTTCGGACAAACAATAGTATGTGGTGTTTTTTTAAAATCTCGTTACTACGGCTTGATTCAAGCCGTAGTTACGAGATTTTATAACGACAACGACGTTTTATCAAAACATAACGACAAACCCAGTCTATTTTCAGACTTCAAACTTCAAACTTCATTGCTATTAGTTATGGCTTGCAGAATGTATTTCCTATATAATTGTAATAAATAATTATTAGCATTTTTTTCCTTTTGTCTCAATATATTCCTAAACCTATTCTATTAGGGACGTCAAAACCGGGCCTTGTTTGGGAAAGCCCTAAAAAGCAGCACGAGTCCCAACTGCGCTGTTCTGAGGCACAAGATAATCTGGATTCCTTGGTTATCTCAAATGCAATGAGTGCCCCTCGCTCATATCTAAATTTGTGTTTCTGATGTTCCCACAAGCCTGTACAGAAACAATAAAAGGACCGATTGCATTAACTTTACCAGAACCTAAATTGCCCACCTTTCCCAAACGACAAAATTTTAGGGGAGCCCAATTTGAAAGCTGGTGCAGACGACAAAAGAAATATTACTAAAGGTGAATGTTGTGAGTAATACAGTAAAGAAAATATTGAGGCAAAAGGAGAAACTGCTGGTTATCAGCAGTTTCTTCTTTTGTTTCAATGTTTTCCCAAACAATATCTACTAGGGACGTCAAAAGCCGGTCTTGTTTGGGAAAGGATTAATTAAGACATGCCCACGTTATACCAGGGGAAATACTGCTAGCCGCAGAAGTACAAGTACATGCGTCCTCCGAACCAGGAAGTTGGGTGGTGTGACATTTCAGTTGTTATTAAATAACAACGAAGAAAAGACGAGCTTTATAGTTAATGCATATAAAATTGCGAAATTACAATAGTAGGTTATTTACCTTTTCTCATGCAATATAATTATATTTGTTTTTGAAGATGGTAGTAGAAAATTTCAGTTGTTATTAAATAACAACGAAGAAAAGACGAGCTTTATAATTAATGCATATAAAATTGCGAAATTAAAATAGTAGGTTATTTACCTTTTCTCATGCAATTCATATTTGTTTTTGAAGATGGTAGTAGAAAAAAAATGAAAACATTGAGAGAAACGAGGAAAATACAACAGCTTCCTACAAGCGATTTTATACGAATAAACAACATTTTCTCCATTTCCTGAAATATTACTTTCTGTGTATTAATCTTAATTGTATAGTTTACTGTATTTGTTTTGTTGTCACAGTCAACTGATAATACTTTCATAACTTGGGAAAGGTTTAAATTGCCTATTTAAAGATGTAGATGACAAAGCTATAAGATGATCATGCCCTTTCTCAAACAAGACCTAGTTTTGATAACCAAATAGTTTTGATAACCAACATTTTCTCCTTTTGCCTCAATATCACATGCGCTTTTTTACAAAATAAAATCCTGCCAATATCTTTTTTTTTCTACCACAACATTCAAATCGAAGCAGTGCACTGTCACTTATTTTAAAACATTTTTATTATTCAAAAAATAAGCTACTGCAGATGACAAAACTATTGTTGCTCAAAATATAAAATAATGCGAGTGATGACTGAAAAGAAACAAAATGTTGATTATCGGTATTTTCTTGTTTACTCCCAACGTCCCGATTAGATTTATTCGTTGATTCTTAATAGAGGCATTTTGAAACTTGTGCTCATTTTAAACCCATCGTTTTTAGAATTTTAGTCGTATTTTTAGAAAATGATTGTCCTACCTAGTCATGAATAAGACTTTCTGTTTTCTCTCAAGGAAAGACATTTTGTGACAGAAACCAAATGACTTTTAAAAGAGCTTAATCCTTTCCCAAACTGCAACTTCTAAGGGTGTCGCATTGAAATAATAAAAATGATATCTCTATTTATCGAAGGTAACTTATAAAGACATCACCACATAATAACAGTGTAACAATTAGCTAATTTACAACAAGACATTCGGAAAACAATTATACCTTTATCCTGATCTCATTTTTTAAAATAATAATAATTCTGATAATTGACGTCGTTAAAGATTGGATTATTGTAAAATAAAACATAGAAACTATTGAGACAAAAGGAGAAAATGCTGATTACCAGAATTTTCTACTTTTGCCTCAATCATTTCTCAAGCTTAATTTTTGGTGACGTGAATACCTGGCCCTGGATTCTCGAAAAAAAATAAGTACATACTCATGAGCACATGCTCAACTTCAAAGGAATACTCTCCAACGTTGAAGGGTATTCGATTGAAGTTCACGTGGATTTCGTGTGATTTGAATACGGTGCTCAGATTTGAGTCTGGGGACGTACTTAAGTTTTTTCGAGAAACCGGGGCCTTGTCTTGTTTGAGGATTGGTTAAAGGGGCATAACATTTACATTTCATTTCTTTTAAGTATGTCTTGATGCCAAGACTGGTTATTCCAATACATAAATATGCTATCAGTTTTTTGTTGTTGCTGAAAAGCTAAATACACGCCTTTAAAGTTGAGACAGAAAGGACAAATGCCATATACATGTACATCTGAACTGTTTTCCACATCATTTTTTTAAATTTTAACACAAAAATATATTTCTCGTAAACGGCGCAATACTTTGCCTTGAAATGTTCAGAATTATGCTCCTTCAGGTAAAAAATAAAGGTAAAACTTACGAAAAATATCAATTTGTGAAATGTCACTTTAACCCTTTCCCAAACAAGACCTGGTTTTGACGTCCCTAATAGAAAAGACTTTGGAAAACATTGAGACAAAAGAAGAAACTGCTGATAACCAGCAGTTTCTCCTTTTGTCTCAATATTTTCTGTGCCATATTTTACACAAATCCTTTCTTCATAACATGCATTTTGTCATTTGTGACTGATTTTGAAATGGATCACCCTAAAATTTTGTCGATTGGGAAAGGTTTAAGGAGTGTACATTGTTATTGTTGACGGAGCCTTTTTCGTTGTGTCACACTGCAATTTTCACAGTCACGTTGTATCACTTGCTGAGCAGTGCTGTTTTAATCTAAAAATCTGCCCATCCATCGTTATGAAACTTCTATTTGTGAAATGGGGATGAGAAATCTACTGATCAACATACGCACCTTAATTAATTAAACTACTATTTATGAAATAAATTTGGGAATGGTGAATGAAAAAGTACGCACCTAGTGAATAATTAAAAAAATAAAAACAACAACAAAAACAACTAACAAGATGAGTACAGTTGCCCTACTACAGAGTGTCCCAAAAAAAACGGAACCCTAATTCAAAGTCAAATATTTCAAAGCGTAAGCAAAAAATCTAATTTTTGAATTTGCAGTACTGAAGATACATTATTTCTGCATTTGTGTTCCAAATTTCATATAAAAATATGCATCGTTACAAAAGTTATAAGCACATTAATAATGACACTAAAAATCCGATCTGACATGATATTGATTTTTGCGTCTTGTTTGTTCGTGAAAGCGCACTAACGGTCAGCTTATGAATTCTGTACCGTTGTACATGTATGTACCGATTTTCTCAAAATTTAATATGTACACGTTCTGTACGTTCAAATTGAGTCTATAGGGTGGTTGTTTGAATTAATTTCAAATAATTATGTGATTCATTTCACATGGCACAGTTTTAACTTTTATTTACATAAATTACAAGCTTGGTATGCTTCCTAAAATTAGTCCAGCCTTAATTTTCTTGCAAAGTATACATTTCTGTGGACTTTGATTTATTTCTTTTTGGTGAATTTTGTGTTATTTGTGTTTTGTATAAAGGTCAGTGTCGGGTTAAATGAAACCCGTAATACTTTAAATTGAGCGGTGACCGGCATGTTGGTCAGAAATAAAATAAGTGTCTATGATTATTATTCATGAGTATGTGATGCACTTGGATATTTTATTGGAATTTAGTTACATCGCAGCTCGCAGCATTAACAGCTTATTTATTAGCAAAAAGATGAAACGAAAATGCACTATTCTGAATACAATATTTCAAAATCATTTTTGTAGTGTATTGAATATATTGACCAATTGTATAGCGTCAATTTATTCAATGAGTGTAGGCGCACGCTGCAAAACGAAAAGATCGATATCGTGTTAAAATGGTTTTCCGGGTATATTCAATTTAATGTCAATATTTTCAAAACTAATCATCATTTTTCAACCAAATTTTAAGTGCTTATAGAAAACTGTCGTTGCTATTGCATATGTAAATTTGGTGGAGAAATATTGCCTGATACATGAGAAATGAACTTTCAAAAATGGGTTCCGTTTTTTTTTGGGGACACTCTGTAGTTCCTTTATCAGAGCTTTAGATAAGAGGAGTGATGGCTTTTTTTTAATGCAACATCTCATTTATTATTAATGAAACCCGAAGTTGTGGATACTCATAACAATCATCAAATCATAGGATTCGGATTTGAAAGAATACTTTAAAATACATTCATTACCTCTTATCTGTTGCCTTGATTCATAGCTTATGTTGTTTGCTATAACGTCGACGTAACTTTACTAAATAAAGTAAAGGTTCTGTTAATTTTAGATAATTTGTAAAAGTAATATTATTTTTTATAAACAAGTTCGAATAACGATTTTCACGTTAAAAGACAAAAGAAAATTAACGAGGTAAGGGGGGGATTACTTTGAAACCTTTATATAAGTTGTAATCAATGTCAACAAACACCACCAAAAAACGCTGTGTTTCTTGCTTGTTCGACTACGGTTCATGATCCGTTGCACATAGACTGTTGTTATAATGAGTGAGGTTAAAATGGGTTCCAACAAAAAAATAAATAAATAAAATAAATAAATAAATAAAAATAATAAATACTTTCAACCTCATTCTATTATATCATTTGAAAATTAAACGTGACCTAAAGAATGCTACAGGAGACCAACAAAGTCCTAACATTTGGACACCAGAGTGTATGTTGCATAAATGTGACATACACAAGATGACACATGGAGACAGACTGACCCCAGTTGATAGGATGAGGGTTGATATGGGCTCGTCAAAAATAACAAAAAATAACCAGACATAATAATTTATATAACTATAAACCCATCCTTGGTGTTAAAACTAATCAAACGACATAAGATTAATTAACCCTTCCATAAGTGTCAAAGTTTTAAAGTGATACATGTGAAAATGTACTGTAGAATTGAAAACTTTTTTTTTTTTGCTAACAATATTCAATTCATAATAACTCAATCTAATATATCATAAAACATATTTGAACAAAAATTAGAAAAAACAAAAATTGATGGAAATTTCGATTTGTGTCTTTTTATTCATTTGATAAATAAGATTTTAGTCAAATTTGATTTATTTATGTTATTGGGGTTTAACGCCGTTTTCAAATGCTGTTGTCATAATCACAGTGGCTGGAGGACCTAACTATGAATTCCTGAAATTTTCTCACCCGTACTACTACAATTTCCAAAGCAAGCCTCCAGCTGCTCTCTCACATGGATGATTCAGAACGCATACTGTTCCAGCCGGGATTCGAACTAAATACCATGATTAACAGACTCGGACGTTACCTACCGAGCTCTCCGGGCTTCATAAATTCGAAGACCTGGAAGCTCGTATTATCAAAGATCGTACGATTATTTTGTTGCGTAAATTCTTATTGTTTGACCAAATTTACCTGAGACTCATCGTTTTCCGTAAGCGTATTCCGGCATTCATCGGCGTATTCGATAGTTTCCGCGTGTTTATACCCTGCGCTGTGAAAAATGTTAACTTTATTTCTGCATGATTTTATTGAACGAAGAACTAGCGTAGTGGAAAGACGATGGGCTCTCATTTACAGAGACTCAAGATCGAACCCAGCATTTTACTGATGAAACTTTTGTTAAGCCTTTTTTCTTCCTTTTTTCCCTATTAAATGGAATAGATCTACTTAATTAATGTATTAATTTATTGATTGATGAAATACTCATTTTTTTTTTTTTTGATTTTCACAATAATTATAGTTCACTAAATATCTTTTCCCTTTTTATCACAATCTCAATTCGTTCATTTATCATTCATAATCTTCTCTTGAACGTTACTGATGTGTTGGTCTCTCGCAGCTTCTCTGGAATAAAAAAAGACATTGACCCTGCCTACTCCAATTGTATTGATCGTAAAGCGAGGAAAAAGGTTCTGGGTCCCCCAGTTGTCTAAAAAAGTTGCAACACGTTTTATATTACCTATTAGTATCAAAACGGTATCGACATTTCTTGAATGACTAATTAAAGTGAAAGGATTCAAGTGAACTGATTGAGTTTTACAAAATGTATGCATGCATTTGAAAAAAAAGAAAGAAATGTTGAAAGTAAAAATATTTAAACGAAAGCGCTACTGGGATTCGAACCACGGACATATGGTTTACAGAAGAGGCGCTGTACACACTAGGCCACTATTATTCGGTGGATAATGCGAAGTGTATAACAGTACTTATACAGATTATAGTCCCGATGTAGAAAATACGGAAAGACCCGAATATAAACGGAATATGCAAGGAGTCTCAGTTCAATCTGGTCAAACAATACAACAACACACTTGGCTCGTGCAATCAGATGTTTTGGTGTTTACATAAAAACGTGGTCGTAAGATCATTGATAATACGGGCCCATGGATCTCATTTAGCTCTTTGTATAGTGGTACCACGAATTTCTGATTCCCACAAAAAATATTAAAGACCATACCCTTTTACTAATTATAGGTTATACTGTTCAAAAAGAAATCATATCGATGATAACCAGAGTTTTATGTAATATTGACCAGTCCCCGCGGTTTCTCGAACAAACTTAAGTATATACCCATGAGAACATGCTCGACTTCAAAGGAACACTCCCCAACGTTAAAGGGTGTTCGATTGAAGTTCACGTGGATTTCGTGCGATTTGAGAACGGTGCATGAGAACGTACTTAAGTTTTTTCGAGAAACCGGGGCCAGGTGATTTGCACGCGCCTCTCTAGAATAACACGTTTTTTATAAAGTAAAAGTTTGTTCATAAACATCAGATTACCTTTGAACCGCTGTACAAGAACAAGTTTGCAATGTTTTCAAAATAATCATTGTGGTTGCAGCTCGTTTTAAGCTTCAGTTAAGAGGTTTGTGTTGAAAAGCTACGGTATGCTAATTTTAAAAATCTAGATTTAGCTATCTAGCTAATAGCTAGAGGTGCTCTGCCAGGTCATTTATCGTGAACTATGCTCCATTTCAACATTTAACTAAACACATATAAAACACAAAGTGTCACAACATGCTAATCTGGAAGCACGGTTGCCTCAATGCGATGATGGCCATTTTGAAGATATCCATTCTCAAACAACAGAATTTGAACCTGTCCAAATTCGAAGGTGTTGCAGAAAATAATCGTCAAAATGTTATGTCTTTTTTAGGAAAGACGCTACCCAGGAAGGTTGTTTTGCCCCATGCTTTAACTCATTACCACACAGTGACTCCTTTTGACTCCCAACATGATAATGGTTTTGGAAAACATCGTGGAAAATGAAGAAATTGCTTGTGATTTCTTCATTTACCACAATGTTTTTTACTTATATAGACCAAAAAATTAAAAATTTCATTCACTTGAAATTGTCGTCTGCAACATCTTTCAAATTGGATTAGTCCAAAATTTTGTCGTCTGGTAATGGGTTAAAACTTTGGTGCGTCAGAACACACCTTTTTCTGGGAGAGGCTTAACCACCTGATAAATATTTCCAGTTCAGTCAGTCTATAAAATGGAACCGTGGTCTTTTCACAATCAGTACATGTGAAATATTCGTTGATTAAAATCCGTACAAACAATTGTAATTAAATATTGACATAATATCAAACGTTTGAGGTGTTGCTAGTTATCAGTTTGTACATACTGTTTCGGATATTGAAGAAACAATGTTCAAATGCTTGCTTTACTTCTCAAGTATTGTTACATATACCTAAAATAATAACTTGTGTTCGTCGATCTTTTGTGTGTAAAAGAGAGAGTGATTCTTCCATACTAAATTTAACATAGACTCGATCAAATGTCACTATAACTTTAATTACGAACTTAAACCATGAAGTCGCTGACATAAGATTAAACACGTATCCAGATTCAGGGATAAAACTTTACTTGAACGATAACGACTCATTCCAAAAAGTGTACTTTCTTTAGTTCATCAATGAATCTGTTTTAAAGAAAAAGACGAGGATAGGCATCAGAAGGCATCTTGTCATAGACACACCACAATGACGCTAGATGGCAATGTTTTAAGAAGCTATCGACTGGGAAATTTAGTTCCTTTTATCAGTGCTATTATTTGTTTAAGTGACGTTCTATCTATCGTGCTGTTACAGAAATGCATTCGTTTACCAAGCCAACTGAAGTTTATAACACAGAATCTGATGGTTTGCGACATGGGTATTCATGTTGCATTTTTGATTGGTTGCGCATCAATCATATTAATTGACGAGGAAGAACAAAGAATCCACGTAGTGAACTATGTAATGCTTGTTTATGGGGCCTTTGCGATGGCATATTGCCTTGTGATGACTATAGTATCCCTAGAGAGACTCGTGGCTATCAGACTACCCACTGCGTATTACAAACTGGTCACCGTATCAAATCTACACCGAGTATTAGCGTGTGTGTATGCAGTCGTATTTGTCATGTTCAGTGTGAATTTGATTTCTGTTTCTATTCAATGCAAAGAAAATGTGCAGAACTGTCAGTCTATCACCATATATTGGGTCCAGAGAGTGATTATATCCTCCATATTTCTTGCTGCGGTCACCACAGTTATTGTAGTAAGCATATATTTGATCAAAGTTTCAAAAGACCAGACAAATCGATTACGTCACCAGTATATAGCAATGAGAATCAACACAAAAGCACCTGCGCTCCGAATCTTGTCGCATGTTGTCGTTTTCGTCGTGACATTTGTAATGATGGTGTCAATGGCAAGCCATATGGGCCACTCGAAAGATGGTCAGGTTTCAAGCCAGCTATTAGTAGCTGTATTTTATATTTGCTTATGCTTAAATACGCTTGCTGCACATTACTACTACGTTGCTTCTTTAAAGGAATGTAGACTCCAGTTTTTGAGACTATGTTGTCTTTGGAACAAGAGAGGAAGTGCATCTTTTGAAAGGAAAAGGATGGAGATTTACAACATACCGGTCGCAATAAAGACGACCCCTCGTGTTGAAGTTGAACTTTAATGATCAAATGAGTAGTGTTCATATACAAGAGTGATATCAACGGCGGGGAATAACTTGTCACATTTTCGATATTCTTCAATAATATCGATAGTATGGGACCAATTTGAATTCTGTTTGAAGTAGAGAATGAGCGAAATGCAAGAAAATATCTGGATGTTGATCTAGTAGATCTGTTTAAAATCAGATGATAAAAGGGTTATTGACGACCTACCAACATTTAGGTCGGTAGTCAATATTTTTTAATCAGCTGATTGAAGATGCTTCGCTCCACTTCACTCCACAAATTCCTTTCGTTTTCTGTCTCTCCGTCTTTTCTATATCAAATCTCTGTTTAATTTGTCACATACTAGCATAATTGTTGAGAGTGCTGTATCACGTGATTCACCGCCATGAGGACTGATATAACCTTAATTTACAGCTTGTTAGGTAAAGGCTATCATCGAGCTGTCAAGATTGGTCATCAAGAGTCTACGCCCTAAAAACTAATCAATGCCTGTAAACTCTCTGTGTTTTTTGTGTCAAATATTTGTAGTTAAACGAACAAGAGAAGCGAGGCGACTATAGATAACAGATACGAGGGGATAACAAAATGTTGTTTTTGTTTGTTTGATAAAGTGTTAAGAACCATTTTCTGAGGGGTTTATCCCTTCAAGAACTTCTTATAACAGCTTGTATTATGACTCTACGTATATATTTAACCCTTTCCCAAACAAGACCTGGTTCTGACGTCCCTAATAGAAAGCGTTTGGGAAAACATTAATGCAAAAGAAGAACTGCTGATAACCAGCAGTTTCTCCTTTTGTCTCAATATTTTCTGTGCTATATTTTACACAAATCCTATCTTTAATAACATCCATTTTGTCACGTATGGCAGTTTTTGAAGTGGTTCACCCTAAAATTTTGTCGTTTGGGAAAGGGTTAAGTCCCGATAATTGACCTGGCAGAGCATCTCTAGCTACTAGCTATTAGCTAGAGATGCTCTGCCATGTCATTTATCAGGACTTTTACAATCTGTATCAAAACATTCATGGACATTAAGATGTAATATATTCCATGATTATATTATCGTATTGGAATAATGTTCGAGGCTTAAAACTATATGTAAATAAATGTATATTTGTTTCAATAAAGAACTATTGGCTCATGATGTTTTTGATTGATTTTATGTCAGATAGCCTTAATTACTTATCCAATTCCAAGCTTAGAAAATTGATAACTTTTCGATGCGTGGTAGAAGATATAGGCCGCCTCCTACAAACAACAAATTGGAAACTGATAAAGACATGGTCTGCATAATGACACATATTGAGACGGAAAAAAAGCTGCTGTCAACGAGGAAATTGCAAAAACAGTGTAAATAGTTATATTATTTTAAATAGGTATTTCTAAGCTTTTTCTAATAGGAACGTCAAAACCAGGTTTTGAAAATACTGAACAATTTTCGTTTCCCTCTACTGATTTCTTCTCCATAACATACATGTGCACATATTCAATTTTGAAACCATGTATTTCATAGCTTGTGAATAAAAGAAGTCTAGAATTGCATCGTTTAAGAAAGTATGAAGAGATCATATCCGATTTTATGTGGGGATAACCACAAGAGTTACATATTAAACATTAATAATTTTTTACCCTTTTCCTAATGCCAAAACGTTTGACCGCGTCTATGTGAACGCTTCTGTAGACGATAGAATAGGGAACGATTTTATCCAGCAAACTGTGACGTAATTTCAGACAAACAATATAGTATTTCCGTACGTGTTGTCATAAAATCTCGTAACTACGGCTTGATCCAAGCCGTTGTTACGAGATTTTATAACAACACCGACGGATTATCAAAACATAACGGCGAACCCAGTCTATTTTTATTACAGAATTCATTGCTAAAGACAGTGGAATAGTGTACACTTTCGTACATTAAACTCTGACACAATATTCTTCTTTTGTCTCTATAATCTTTCCATACTAATTATCTCAGGGACGTCAAAGCCACCAATTGTTTGGAAAATAGTTAAAGTTAAGAACAGCGACAACTGGCTGAACTAAACAAGGTCATCTTTCCGATACATGCCAACACGTCCACTATGCTTTCATCTGTCAGCAGTTTTTCAAACTAATCTCCGACCTTTAAAACATTCATAACCCACGATAAATGACCTGACAGAACATCTCAAGCTACTAGAGATGCTCTGCCAGGTCATTTATCGTTGGCTAAACGACGATTAAAAATGCACTGCTCATATTCGAAAGTTGGACGAAAACTTTGATGATAATGAAAATTGAGCGTGTGTAGATCGAAACGAAGAAAAAACTGAAACATTTAGTCATAAGGAGGATTTGCTGGTAATCGGCATTTCTGCCACAATGAGTTTTTATCATTAGATACAAAACACTTCGCGCATCTTCGTGTGTCATCCCTGACAACGGATTTTAATGAGGGATACCCTCATCAATTTACGGATGACATCGCTCGCAA
>CAVMGG010000874.1:0-40337 GCA_963680895.1 Fragum sueziense | reverse complement strand
GTCAGTCAGTCAGTCAGTCAGTCAGTCAGTCAGTCAGTCTGCCAGTAGGTCAGTAGGTCATTCTGTCAGTCTGTGGGTCAGCCAGTCCGTCATTAGGTCATTCAGCAGTCATAAGGTCAGTCAGTCAGTCAGTCAGTCAGTCAGCTAGTCAGTCAGCTAGTCAGCTAGTTAGTCAGCTAGTCACTCAGTCTGTCAGATAGCTAGTCACTCAGTAGGTTGGTCAGTCAGTCGGTCTTACCGTCGGTCGGTCAGTCAGTCACTCAGTCTGTCAGACAGCTAGTCACTCAGTCTGTCAGACATCTACTCACTCAGTCAGTCAGTATGTCAGCCAGTCAGTCAGTCAGTAAATCAGTCAGTCAGTCACAGTCAGTGAGTCAGTCACAGTAAGTGAGTCAGTCACAGTCAGTGAGTCAGTCAGTGAGTCAGTCACAGTCAGTGAGTCAGTCTGTGAGTCAGTCAGTCATTCAGTCAGTAGGTCAGTCAGTCTGTCTCTCAGTCAGTAGGTCAGTCTGTCAGTAGGTCTTTCAGTAGGTCAGTCATTTGGTCGATCGATCAGTCAGTCAGTTAGTCAGTCTGCCAGTAGGTCAGCCAGTCAGTCAGTAGGTCATTCTGTCAGTCAGTGGGTCAGCCAGTCCGTCATTAGGTCATTCAGCAGTCACTAGGTCAGCCAATCTGTAAGTCAGTCAGTTAGTTGGTCAGTCAGCTAATCACTCAGACTGTAAGACAGCTAGTCACTCAGTCTGTCAGACAGCTAGTCACCCAGTCAGTCAGTCAGACAGCTAGTCACTCAGTCTGTCAGACAGCTAGTCACTCAGTCAGTCAGTAGGTCAGCCAGTCAGTCAGTCAGTAGGTCAACCAGTTAGCAGGTCAAGAGATCAGTCAGTCAGTCAGTAGATCAGCCAGTCAGTCAGTAGGTCAATTTGTCATTCAGTGGGTCAGTCAGTCTGTCTTTAGGTCATCAAGTCTGTCAGTCAGCCAGTCAGTCACTCAGTAGGTCAGTCAGTTGCTCAGCCTGTCATTCACTGAGCCAGTCAGTCAGTCACTGAGTCAGTCAGTCTGTCGGTGGGTGGGTCAGTCACTGAGTCAGTCAGTCTGTCGGTGGGTGGGTCGGTCTGTGGGTGGGTCGGTCTGTGGGTGGGTCAGTCGGTCGGTCGGTCGGTCGGTCGGTCGGTCGGAAGGTCGGTCGGTCGGTCGGGTCGGGTCGGGTCGGGTCGGGTTGGGTCGGGTCGGGTCGGGTCGGGTCGGTCGGTCGGTCGGTCGGTCGGTCGGTCGGTCGGTCGGTCGGTCGGTCGGTCGGTCGGTCGGTCGGTCGGTCAGTCAGTCAGTCAGTCAGTCAGTCAGTCAGTCAGTCAGTCAGTTAGTCAGTCAGTCAGTCAGTCAGTTAGTCAGTTAGTCAGCTACTCAGTCAGTCAGTCAGTCAGTCAGTCAGTCAGTCAGTCAGTCAGTCAGTCAGTCAGTCAGTCAGTCAGTCAGTCAGTCAGTCAGTCAGTCAGTCAGTCAGTCTGCCAGTAGGTCAGCCAGTCAGTCAGTAGGTCATTCTGTCAGTCTGTGGGTCAGCCAGTCCGTCATTAGGTCATTCAGCAGTCATAAGGTCAGTCAGTCAGTCAGTCAGTCAGTCAGCTAGTCAGTCAGCTAGTCAGCTAGTTAGTCAGCTAGTCACTCAGTCTGTCAGACAGCTAGTCACTCAGTAGGTTGGTCAGTCAGTCGGTCTTACCGTCGGTCGGTCAGTCAGTCACTCAGTCTGTCAGACAGCTAGTCACTCAGTCTGTCAGACATCTACTCACTCAGTCAGTCAGTATGTCAGCCAGTCAGTCAGTCAGTAAATCAGTCAGTCAGTCACAGTCAGTGAGTCAGTCACAGTAAGTGAGTCAGTCACAGGCAGTGAGTCAGTCAGTGAGTCAGTCACAGTCAGTGAGTCAGTCTGTGAGTCAGTCAGTCAGTCATTCAGTCAGTAGGTCAGTCAGTCTGTCTCTCAGTCAGTAGGTCAGTCTGTCAGTAGGTCTTTCAGTAGGTCAGTCATTTGGTCGATCGATCAGTCAGTCAGTTAGTCAGTCTGCCAGTAGGTCAGCCAGTCAGTCAGTAGGTCATTCTGTCAGTCAGTGGGTCAGCCAGTCCGTCATTAGGTCATTCAGCAGTCACTAGGTCAGCCAATCTGTAAGTCAGTCAGTTAGTTGGTCAGTCAGCTAATCACTCAGACTGTAAGACAGCTAGTCACTCAGTCTGTCAGACAGCTAGTCACCCAGTCAGTCAATCAGACAGCTAGTCACTCAGTCTGTCAGACAGCTAGTCACTCAGTCAGTCAGTAGGTCAGCCAGTCAGTCAGTCAGTAGGTCAACCAGTTAGCAGGTCAAGAGATCAGTCAGTCAGTCAGTAGATCAGCCAGTCAGTCAGTAGGTCAATTTGTCATTCAGTGGGTCAGTCAGTCTGTCTTTAGGTCATCAAGTCTGTCAGTCAGCCAGTCACTCAGTAGGTCAGTCAGTTGCTCAGCCTGTCATTCACTGAGCCAGTCAGTCAGTCACTGAGTCAGTCAGTCTGTCGGTGGGTGGGTCAGTCACTGAGTCAGTCAGTCTGTCGGTGGGTGGGTCGGTCTGTGGGTGGGTCGGTCTGTGGGTGGGTCAGTCGGTCGGTCGGTCGGTCGGTCGGTCGGTCGGTAGGTCGGTCGGTCGGGTCGGGTCGGGTCGGGTCGGGTCGGGTCGGGTCGGGTTGGGTCGGGTCGGGTCGGGTCGGGTCGGTCGGTCGGTCGGTCGGTCGGTCGGTCGGTCGGTCGGTCGGTCGGTCGGTCGGTCGGTCGGTCGGTCAGTCAGTCAGTCAGTCAGTCAGTCAGTCAGTCAGTCAGTCAGTCAGTCAGTTAGTCAGTCAGTCAGTCAGTCAGTTAGTCAGTTAGTCAGCTACTCAGTCAGCTACTCAGTCAGTCAGTCAGTCAGTCAGTCAGTCAGTCAGTCAGTCAGTCAGTCAGTCAGTCAGTCAGTCAGTCAGTCAGTCAGTCAGTCAGTCAGTCAGTCAGTCTGCCAGTAGGTCAGCCAGTCCGTCATTAGGTCATTCTGTCAGTCTGTGGGTCAGCCAGTCCGTCATTAGGTCATTCAGCAGTCATAAGGTCAGTCAGTCAGTCAGTCAGTCAGTCAGCTAGTCAGTCAGCTAGTCAGCTAGTTAGTCAGCTAGTCACTCAGTCTGTCAGACAGCTAGTCACTCAGTAGGTTGGTCAGTCAGTCGGTCTTACCGTCGGTCGGTCAGTCAGTCACTCAGTCTGTCAGACAGCTAGTCACTCAGTCTGTCAGACATCTACTCACTCAGTCAGTCAGTATGTCAGCCAGTCAGTCAGTCAGTAAATCAGTCAGTCAGTCACAGTCAGTGAGTCAGTCACAGTAAGTGAGTCAGTCACAGTCAGTGAGTCAGTCAGTGAGTCAGTCACAGTCAGTGAGTCAGTCTGTGAGTCAGTCAGTCAGTCATTCAGTCAGTAGGTCAGTCAGTCTGTCTCTCAGTCAGTAGGTCAGTCTGTCAGTATGTCTTTCAGTAGGTCAGTCATTTGGTCGATCGATCAGTCAGTCAGTTAGTCAGTCTGCCAGTAGGTCAGCCAGTCAGTCAGTAGGTCATTCTGTCAGTCAGTGGGTCAGCCAGTCCGTCATTAGGTCATTCAGCAGTCACTAGGTCAGCCAATCTGTAAGTCAGTCAGTTAGTTGGTCAGTCAGCTAATCACTCAGACTGTAAGACAGCTAGTCACTCAGTCTGTCAGACAGCTAGTCACCCAGTCAGTCAGTCAGACAGCTAGTCACTCAGTCTGTCAGACAGCTAGTCACTCAGTCAGTCAGTAGGTCAGCCAGTCAGTCAGTCAGTAGGTCAACCAGTTAGCAGGTCAAGAGATCAGTCAGTCAGTCAGTAGATCAGCCAGTCAGTCAGTAGGTCAATTTGTCATTCAGTGGGTCAGTCAGTCTGTCTTTAGGTCATCAAGTCTGTCAGTCAGCCAGTCACTCAGTAGGTCAGTCAGTTGCTCAGCCTGTCATTCACTGAGCCAGTCAGTCAGTCACTGAGTCAGTCAGTCTGTCGGTGGGTGGGTCAGTCACTGAGTCAGTCAGTCTGTCGGTGGGTGGGTCGGTCTGTGGGTGGGTCGGTCTGTGGGTGGGTCAGTCGGTCGGTCGGTAGGTCGGTCGGTCGGTCGGGTCGGGTCGGGTCGGGTCGGGTCGGGTCGGGTCGGTCGGGTCGGGTCGGGTCGGTCGGTCGGTCGGTCGGTCGGTCGGTCGGTCGGTCGGTCGGTCGGTCGGTCGGTCAGTCAGTCAGTCAGTCAGTCAGTCAGTCAGTCAGTCAGTCAGTCAGTCAGTCAGTCAGTTAGTCAGTCAGTCAGTCAGTTAGTCAGTTAGTCAGCTACTCAGTCAGTCAGTCAGTCAGTCAGTCAGTCAGTCAGTCAGTCAGTCAGTCAGTCAGTCAGTCAGTCAGTCAGTCAGTCAGTCAGTCAGTCAGTCAGTCAGTCAGTCAGTCAGTCAGTCTGCCAGTAGGTCAGCCAGTCAGTCAGTAGGTCATTCTGTCAGTCTGTGGGTCAGCCAGTCCGTCATTAGGTCATTCAGCAGTCATAAGGTCAGTCAGTCAGTCAGTCAGTCAGTCAGCTAGTCAGTCAGCTAGTCAGCTAGTTAGTCAGCTAGTCACTCATTCTGTCAGACAGCTAGTCACTCAGTAGGTTGGTCAGTCAGTCGGTCTTACCGTCGGTCGGTCAGTCAGTCACTCAGTCTGTCAGACAGCTAGTCACTCAGTCTGTCAGACATCTACTCACTCAGTCAGTCAGTATGTCAGCCAGTCAGTCAGTCAGTAAATCAGTCAGTCAGTCACAGTCAGTGAGTCAGTCACAGTAAGTGAGTCAGTCACAGTCAGTGAGTCAGTCAGTGAGTCAGTCACAGTCAGTGAGTCAGTCTGTGAGTCAGTCAGTCATTCAGTCAGTAGGTCAGTCAGTCTGTCTCTCAGTCAGTAGGTCAGTCTGTCAGTAGGTCTTTCAGTAGGTCAGTCATTTGGTCGATCGATCAGTCAGTCAGTCAGTCTGCCAGTAGGTCAGCCAGTCAGTCAGTAGGTCATTCTGTCAGTCAGTGGGTCAGCCAGTCCGTCATTAGGTCATTCAGCAGTCACTAGGTCAGCCAATCTGTAAGTCAGTCAGTTAGTTGGTCAGTCAGCTAATCACTCAGACTGTAAGACAGCTAGTCACTCAGTCTGTCAGACAGCTAGTCACCCAGTCAGTCAGTCAGACAGCTAGTCACTCAGTCTGTCAGACAGCTAGTCACTCAGTCAGTCAGTAGGTCAGCCAGTCAGTCAGTCAGTAGGTCAACCAGTTAGCAGGTCAAGAGATCAGTCAGTCAGTCAGTAGATCAGCCAGTCAGTCAGTAGGTCAATTTGTCATTCAGTGGGTCAGTCAGTCTGTCTTTAGGTCATCAAGTCTGTCAGTCAGCCAGTCACTCAGTAGGTCAGTCAGTTGCTCAGCCTGTCATTCACTGAGCCAGTCAGTCAGTCACTGAGTCAGTCAGTCTGTCGGTGGGTGGGTCAGTCACTGAGTCAGTCAGTCTGTCGGTGGGTGGGTCGGTCTGTGGGTGGGTCGGTCTGTGGGTGGGTCAGTCGGTCGGTCGGTCGGTCGGTAGGTCGGTAGGTCGGTCGGTCGGGTCGGGTCGGGTCGGGTCGGGTTGGGTCGGGTCGGGTCGGGTCGGGTCGGTCGGTCGGTCGGTCGGTCGGTCGGTCGGTCGGTCGGTCAGTCAGTCAGTCAGTCAGTCAGTCAGTCAGTCAGTTAGTCAGTCAGTCAGTCAGTCAGTTAGTCAGTTAGTCAGCTACTCAGTCAGTCAGTCAGTCAGTCAGTCAGTCAGTCAGTCAGTCAGTCAGTCAGTCAGTCAGTCAGTCAGTCAGTCAGTCAGTCAGTCTGCCAGTAGGTCAGCCAGTCAGTCAGTAGGTCATTCTGTCAGTCTGTGGGTCAGCCAGTCCGTCATTAGGTCATTCAGCAGTCATAAGGTCAGTCAGTCAGTCAGTCAGTCAGCTAGTCAGTCAGCTAGTCAGCTAGTTAGTCAGCTAGTCACTCAGTCTGTCAGACAGCTAGTCACTCAGTAGGTTGGTCAGTCAGTCGGTCTTACCGTCGGTCGGTCAGTCAGTCACTCAGTCTGTCAGACAGCTAGTCACTCAGTCTGTCAGACATCTACTCACTCAGTCAGTCAGTATGTCAGCCAGTCAGTCAGTCAGTAAATCAGTCAGTCAGTCACAGTCAGTGAGTCAGTCACAGTAAGTGAGTCAGTCACAGTCAGTGAGTCAGTCAGTGAGTCAGTCACAGTCAGTGAGTCAGTCTGTGAGTCAGTCAGTCAGTCATTCAGTCAGTAGGTCAGTCAGTCTGTCTCTCAGTCAGTAGGTCAGTGTGTCAGTAGGTCTTTCAGTAGGTCAGTCATTTGGTCGATCGATCAGTCAGTCAGTTAGTCAGTCTGCCAGTAGGTCAGCCAGTCAGTCAGTAGGTCATTCTGTCAGTCAGTGGGTCAGCCAGTCCGTCATTAGGTCATTCAGCAGTCACTAGGTCAGCCAATCTGTAAGTCAGTCAGTTAGTTGGTCAGTCAGCTAATCACTCAGACTGTAAGACAGCTAGTCACTCAGTCTGTCAGACAGCTAGTCACCCAGTTAGTCAGTCAGACAGCTAGTCACTCAGTCTGTCAGACAGCTAGTCACTCAGTCAGTCAGTAGGTCAGCCAGTCAGTCAGTCAGTAGGTCAACCAGTTAGCAGGTCAAGAGATCAGTCAGTCAGTCAGTAGATCAGCCAGTCAGTCAGTAGGTCAATTTGTCATTCAGTGGGTCAGTCAGTCTGTCTTTAGGTCATCAAGTCTGTCAGTCAGCCAGTCACTCAGTAGGTCAGTCAGTTGCTCAGCCTGTCATTCACTGAGCCAGTCAGTCAGTCACTGAGTCAGTCAGTCTGTCGGTGGGTGGGTCAGTCACTGAGTCAGTCAGTCTGTCGGTGGGTGGGTCGGTCTGTGGGTGGGTCGGTCTGTGGGTGGGTCAGTCGGTCGGTCGGTCGGTCGGTAGGTCGGTCGGTCGGTCGGGTCGGGTCGGGTCGGGTCGGGTCGGGTCGGGTCGGGTCGGGTCGGTCGGTCGGTCGGTCGGTCGGTCGGTCGGTCGGTCGGTCGGTCGGTCGGTCAGTCAGTCAGTCAGTCAGTCAGTCAGTCAGTCAGTCAGTCAGTCAGTCAGTCAGTCAGTCAGTCAGTCAGTCAGTTAGTCAGTTAGTCAGCTACTCAGTCAGTCAGTCAGTCAGTCAGTCAGTCAGTCAGTCAGTCAGTCAGTCAGTCAGTCAGTCAGTCAGTCAGTCAGTCAGTCAGTCAGTCAGTCAGTCAGTCAGTCAGTCAGTCAGTCTGCCAGTAGGTCAGCCAGTCAGTCAGTAGGTCATTCTGTCAGTCTGTGGGTCAGCCAGTCCGTCATTAGGTCATTCAGCAGTCATAAGGTCAGTCAGTCAGTCAGTCAGTCAGTCAGCTAGTCAGTCAGCTAGTCAGCTAGTTAGTCAGCTAGTCACTCAGTCTGTCAGACAGCTAGTCACTCAGTAGGTTGGTCAGTCAGTCGGTCTTACCGTCGGTCGGTCAGTCAGTCACTCAGTCTGTCAGACAGCTAGTCACTCAGTCTGTCAGACATCTACTCACTCAGTCAGTCAGTATGTCAGCCAGTCAGTCAGTCAGTAAATCAGTCAGTCAGTCACAGTCAGTGAGTCAGTCACAGTAAGTGAGTCAGTCACAGTCAGTGAGTCAGTCAGTGAGTCAGTCACAGTCAGTGAGTCAGTCTGTGAGTCAGTCAGTCAGTCATTCAGTCAGTAGGTCAGTCAGTCTGTCTCTCAGTCAGTAGGTCAGTCTGTCAGTAGGTCTTTCAGTAGGTCAGTCATTTGGTCGATCGATCAGTCAGTCAGTTAGTCAGTCTGCCAGTAGGTCAGCCAGTCAGTCAGTAGGTCATTCTGTCAGTCAGTGGGTCAGCCAGTCCGTCATTAGGTCATTCAGCAGTCACTAGGTCAGCCAATCTGTAAGTCAGTCAGTTAGTTGGTCAGTCAGCTAATCACTCAGACTGTAAGACAGCTAGTCACTCAGTCTGTCAGACAGCTAGTCACCCAGTCAGTCAGTCAGACAGCTAGTCACTCAGTCTGTCAGACAGCTAGTCACTCAGTCAGTCAGTAGGTCAGCCAGTCAGTCAGTCAGTAGGTCAACCAGTTAGCAGGTCAAGAGATCAGTCAGTCAGTCAGTAGATCAGCCAGTCAGTCAGTAGGTCAATTTGTCATTCAGTGGGTCAGTCAGTCTGTCTTTAGGTCATCAAGTCTGTCAGTCAGCCAGTCACTCAGTAGGTCAGTCAGTTGCTCAGCCTGTCATTCACTGAGCCAGTCAGTCAGTCACTGAGTCAGTCAGTCTGTCGGTGGGTGGGTCAGTCACTGAGTCAGTCAGTCTGTCGGTGGGTGGGTCGGTCTGTGGGTGGGTCGGTCTGTGGGTGGGTCAGTCGGTCGGTCGGTCGGTCGGTAGGTCGGTCGGTCGGTCGGGTCGGGTCGGGTCGGGTCGGGTCGGGTCGGGTCGGGTCGGGTCGGGTCGGTCGGTCGGTCGGTCGGTCGGTCGGTCGGTCGGTCGGTCGGTCGGTCGGTCGGTCGGTCGGTCAGTCAGTCAGTCAGTCAGTCAGTCAGTCAGTCAGTTAGTCAGTCAGTCAGTCAGTCAGTTAGTCAGTTAGTCAGCTACTCAGTCAGTCAGTCAGTCAGTCAGTCAGTCAGTCAGTCAGTCAGTCAGTCAGTCAGTCAGTCAGTCTGCCAGTAGGTCAGCCAGTCAGTCAGTAGGTCATTCTGTCAGTCTGTGGGTCAGCCAGTCCGTCATTAGGTCATTCAGCAGTCATAAGGTCAGTCAGTCAGTCAGTCAGTCAGTCAGCTAGTCAGTCAGCTAGTCAGCTAGTTAGTCAGCTAGTCACTCAGTCTGTCAGACAGCTAGTCACTCAGTAGGTTGGTCAGTCAGTCGGTCTTACCGTCGGTCGGTCAGTCAGTCACTCAGTCTGTCAGACAGCTAGTCACTCAGTCTGTCAGACATCTACTCACTCAGTCAGTCAGTATGTCAGCCAGTCAGTCAGTCAGTAAATCAGTCAGTCAGTCACAGTCAGTGAGTCAGTCACAGTAAGTGAGTCAGTCACAGTCAGTGAGTCAGTCAGTGAGTCAGTCACAGTCAGTGAGTCAGTCTGTGAGTCAGTCAGTCAGTCATTCAGTCAGTAGGTCAGTCAGTCTGTCTCTCAGTCTGTAGGTCAGTCTGTCAGTAGGTCTTTCAGTAGGTCAGTCATTTGGTCGATCGATCAGTCAGTCAGTTAGTCAGTCTGCCAGTAGGTCAGCCAGTCAGTCAGTAGGTCATTCTGTCAGTCAGTGGGTCAGCCAGTCCGTCATTAGGTCATTCAGCAGTCACTAGGTCAGCCAATCTGTAAGTCAGTCAGTTAGTTGGTCAGTCAGCTAATCACTCAGACTGTAAGACAGCTAGTCACTCAGTCTGTCAGACAGCTAGTCACCCAGTCAGTCAGTCAGACAGCTAGTCACTCAGTCTGTCAGACAGCTAGTCACTCAGTCAGTCAGTAGGTCAGCCAGTCAGTCAGTCAGTAGGTCAACCAGTTAGCAGGTCAAGAGATCAGTCAGTCAGTCAGTAGATCAGCCAGTCAGTCAGTAGGTCAATTTGTCATTCAGTGGGTCAGTCAGTCTGTCTTTAGGTCATCAAGTCTGTCAGTCAGCCAGTCACTCAGTAGGTCAGTCAGTTGCTCAGCCTGTCATTCACTGAGCCAGTCAGTCAGTCACTGAGTCAGTCAGTCTGTCGGTGGGTGGGTCAGTCACTGAGTCAGTCAGTCTGTCGGTGGGTGGGTCGGTCTGTGGGTGGGTCGGTCTGTGGGTGGGTCAGTCGGTCGGTCGGTCGGTCGGTAGGTCGGTCGGTCGGTCGGGTCGGGTCGGGTCGGGTCGGGTCGGGTCGGGTCGGGTCGGGTCGGGTCGGGTCGGGTCGGTCGGTCGGTCGGTCGGTCGGTCGGTCGGTCGGTCGGTCGGTCAGTCAGTCAGTCAGTCAGTCAGTCAGTCAGTCAGTCAGTCAGTCAGTCAGTCAGTTAGTCAGTCAGTCAGTCAGTTAGTCAGTTAGTCAGCTACTCAGTCAGTCAGTCAGTCAGTCAGTCAGTCAGTCAGTCAGTCAGTCAGTCAGTCAGTCAGTCAGTCAGTCAGTCAGTCAGTCAGTCAGTCAGTCTGCCAGTAGGTCAGCCAGTCAGTCAGTAGGTCATTCTGTCAGTCTATGGGTCAGCCAGTCCGTCATTAGGTCATTCAGCAGTCATAAGGTCAGTCAGTCAGTCAGTCAGTCAGTCAGCTAGTCAGTCAGCTAGTCAGCTAGTTAGTCAGCTAGTCACTCAGTCTGTCAGACAGCTAGTCACTCAGTAGGTTGGTCAGTCAGTCGGTCTTACCGTCGGTCGGTCAGTCAGTCACTCAGTCTGTCAGACAGCTAGTCACTCAGTCTGTCAGACATCTACTCACTCAGTCAGTCAGTATGTCAGCCAGTCAGTCAGTCAGTAAATCAGTCAGTCAGTCACAGTCAGTGAGTCAGTCACAGTAAGTGAGTCAGTCACAGTCAGTGAGTCAGTCAGTGAGTCAGTCACAGTCAGTGAGTCAGTCTGTGAGTCAGTCAGTCATTCAGTCAGTAGGTCAGTCAGTCTGTCTCTCAGTCAGTAGGTCAGTCTGTCAGTAGGTCTTTCAGTAGGTCAGTCATTTGGTCGATCGATCAGTCAGTCAGTTAGTCAGTCTGCCAGTAGGTCAGCCAGTCAGTCAGTAGGTCATTCTGTCAGTCAGTGGGTCAGCCAGTCCGTCATTAGGTCATTCAGCAGTCACTAGGTCAGCCAATCTGTAAGTCAGTCAGTTAGTTGGTCAGTCAGCTAATCACTCAGACTGTAAGACAGCTAGTCACTCAGTCTGTCAGACAGCTAGTCACCCAGTCAGTCAGTCAGACAGCTAGTCACTCAGTCTGTCAGACAGCTAGTCACTCAGTCAGTCAGTAGGTCAGCCAGTCAGTCAGTCAGTAGGTCAACCAGTTGGCAGGTCAAGAGATCAGTCAGTCAGTCAGTAGATCAGCCAGTCAGTCAGTAGGTCAATTTGTCATTCAGTGGGTCAGTCAGTCTGTCTTTAGGTCATCAAGTCTGTCAGTCAGCCAGTCACTCAGTAGGTCAGTCAGTTGCTCAGCCTGTCATTCACTGAGCCAGTCAGTCAGTCACTGAGTCAGTCAGTCTGTCGGTGGGTGGGTCAGTCACTGAGTCAGTCAGTCTGTCGGTGGGTGGGTCGGTCTGTGGGTGGGTCGGTCTGTGGGTGGGTCAGTCGGTCGGTCGGTCGGTCGGTAGGTCGGTCGGTCGGTCGGGTCGGGTCGGGTCGGGTCGGGTCGGGTCGGGTCGGGTCGGGTCGGGTCGGGTCGGTCGGTCGGTCGGTCGGTCGGTCGGTCGGTCGGTCAGTCAGTCAGTCAGTCAGTCAGTCAGTCAGTCAGTCAGTCAGTTAGTCAGTCAGTCAGTCAGTTAGTCAGTTAGTCAGCTACTCAGTCAGTCAGTCAGTCAGTCAGTCAGTCAGTCAGTCAGTCAGTCAGTCAGTCAGTCAGTCAGTCAGTCAGTCAGTCAGTCAGTCAGTCAGTCAGTCAGTCAGTCAGTCTGCCAGTAGGTCAGCCAGTCAGTCAGTAGGTCATTCTGTCAGTCTGTGGGTCAGCCAGTCCGTCATTAGGTCATTCAGCAGTCATAAGGTCAGTCAGTCAGTCAGTCAGTCAGTCAGCTAGTCAGTCAGCTAGTCAGCTAGTTAGTCAGCTAGTCACTCAGTCTGTCAGACAGCTAGTCACTCAGTAGGTTGGTCAGTCAGTCGGTCTTACCGTCGGTCGGTCAGTCAGTCACTCAGTCTGTCAGACAGCTAGTCACTCAGTCTGTCAGACATCTACTCACTCAGTCAGTCAGTATGTCAGCCAGTCAGTCAGTCAGTAAATCAGTCAGTCAGTCACAGTCAGTGAGTCAGTCACAGTAAGTGAGTCAGTCACAGTCAGTGAGTCAGTCAGTGAGTCAGTCACAGTCAGTGAGTCAGTCTGTGAGTCAGTCAGTCATTCAGTCAGTAGGTCAGTCAGTCTGTCTCTCAGTCAGTAGGTCAGTCTGTCAGTAGGTCTTTCAGTAGGTCAGTCATTTGGTCGATCGATCAGTCAGTCAGTTAGTCAGTCTGCCAGTAGGTCAGCCAGTCAGTCAGTAGGTCATTCTGTCAGTCAGTGGGTCAGCCAGTCCGTCATTAGGTCATTCAGCAGTCACTAGGTCAGCCAATCTGTAAGTCAGTCAGTTAGTTGGTCAGTCAGCTAATCACTCAGACTGTAAGACAGCTAGTCACTCAGTCTGTCAGACAGCTAGTCACCCAGTCAGTCAGTCAGACAGCTAGTCACTCAGTCTGTCAGACAGCTAGTCACTCAGTCAGTCAGTAGGTCAGCCAGTCAGTCAGTCAGTAGGTCAACCAGTTAGCAGGTCAAGAGATCAGTCAGTCAGTCAGTAGATCAGCCAGTCAGTCAGTAGGTCAATTTGTCATTCAGTGGGTCAGTCAGTCTGTCTTTAGGTCATCAAGTCTGTCAGTCAGCCAGTCACTCAGTAGGTCAGTCAGTTGCTCAGCCTGTCATTCACTGAGCCAGTCAGTCAGTCACTGAGTCAGTCAGTCTGTCGGTGGGTGGGTCAGTCACTGAGTCAGTCAGTCTGTCGGTGGGTGGGTCGGTCTGTGGGTGGGTCGGTCTGTGGGTGGGTCAGTCGGTCGGTCGGTCGGTCGGTAGGTCGGTCGGTCGGTCGGGTCGGGTCGGGTCGGGTCGGGTCGGGTCGGGTCGGGTCGGGTCGGGTCGGTCGGTCGGTCGGTCGGTCGGTCGGTCGGTCGGTCGGTCGGTCGGTCGGTCAGTCAGTCAGTCAGTCAGTCAGTCAGTCAGTCAGTCAGTCAGTCAGTCAGTCAGTCAGTCAGTCAGTCAGTCAGTTAGTCAGTTAGTCAGCTACTCAGTCAGTCAGTCAGTCAGTCAGTCAGTCAGTCAGTCAGTCAGTCAGTCAGTCAGTCAGTCAGTCAGTCAGTCAGTCAGTCAGTCAGTCAGTCAGTCAGTCAGTCAGTCAGTCAGTCAGTCAGTCTGCCAGTAGGTCAGCCAGTCAGTCAGTAGGTCATTCTGTCAGTCTGTGGGTCAGCCAGTCCGTCATTAGGTCATTCAGCAGTCATAAGGTCAGTCAGTCAGTCAGTCAGTCAGTCAGCTAGTCAGTCAGCTAGTCAGCTAGTTAGTCAGCTAGTCACTCAGTCTGTCAGACAGCTAGTCACTCAGTAGGTTGGTCAGTCAGTCGGTCTTACCGTCGGTCGGTCAGTCAGTCACTCAGTCTGTCAGACAGCTAGTCACTCAGTCTGTCAGACATCTACTCACTCAGTCAGTCAGTATGTCAGCCAGTCAGTCAGTCAGTAAATCAGTCAGTCAGTCACAGTCAGTGAGTCAGTCACAGTAAGTGAGTCAGTCACAGTCAGTGAGTCAGTCAGTGAGTCAGTCACAGTCAGTGAGTCAGTCTGTGAGTCAGTCAGTCAGTCATTCAGTCAGTAGGTCAGTCAGTCTGTCTCTCAGTCAGTAGGTCAGTCTGTCAGTAGGTCTTTCAGTAGGTCAGTCATTTGGTCGATCGATCAGTCAGTCAGTTAGTCAGTCTGCCAGTAGGTCAGCCAGTCAGTCAGTAGGTCATTCTGTCAGTCAGTGGGTCAGCCAGTCCGTCATTAGGTCATTCAGCAGTCACTAGGTCAGCCAATCTGTAAGTCAGTCAGTTAGTTGGTCAGTCAGCTAATCACTCAGACTGTAAGACAGCTAGTCACTCAGTCTGTCAGACAGCTAGTCACCCAGTCAGTCAGTCAGACAGCTAGTCACTCAGTCTGTCAGACAGCTAGTCACTCAGTCAGTCAGTAGGTCAGCCAGTCAGTCAGTCAGTAGGTCAACCAGTTAGCAGGTCAAGAGATCAGTCAGTCAGTCAGTAGATCAGCCAGTCAGTCAGTAGGTCAATTTGTCATTCAGTGGGTCAGTCAGTCTGTCTTTAGGTCATCAAGTCTGTCAGTCAGCCAGTCACTCAGTAGGTCAGTCAGTTGCTCAGCCTGTCATTCACTGAGCCAGTCAGTCAGTCACTGAGTCAGTCAGTCTGTCGGTGGGTGGGTCAGTCACTGAGTCAGTCAGTCTGTCGGTGGGTGGGTCGGTCTGTGGGTGGGTCGGTCTGTGGGTGGGTCAGTCGGTCGGTCGGTCGGTCGGTAGGTCGGTCGGTCGGTCGGGTCGGGTCGGGTCGGGTCGGGTCGGGTCGGGTCGGGTCGGGTCGGGTCGGGTCGGTCGGTCGGTCGGTCGGTCGGTCGGTCGGTCGGTCGGTCGGTCGGTCGGTCGGTCGGTCAGTCAGTCAGTCAGTCAGTCAGTCAGTCAGTCAGTTAGTCAGTCAGTCAGTCAGTCAGTTAGTCAGTTAGTCAGCTACTCAGTCAGTCAGTCAGTCAGTCAGTCAGTCAGTCAGTCAGTCAGTCAGTCAGTCAGTCAGTCAGTCTGCCAGTAGGTCAGCCAGTCAGTCAGTAGGTCATTCTGTCAGTCTGTGGGTCAGCCAGTCCGTCATTAGGTCATTCAGCAGTCATAAGGTCAGTCAGTCAGTCAGTCAGTCAGTCAGCTAGTCAGTCAGCTAGTCAGCTAGTTAGTCAGCTAGTCACTCAGTCTGTCAGACAGCTAGTCACTCAGTAGGTTGGTCAGTCAGTCGGTCTTACCGTCGGTCGGTCAGTCAGTCACTCAGTCTGTCAGACAGCTAGTCACTCAGTCTGTCAGACATCTACTCACTCAGTCAGTCAGTATGTCAGCCAGTCAGTCAGTCAGTAAATCAGTCAGTCAGTCACAGTCAGTGAGTCAGTCACAGTAAGTGAGTCAGTCACAGTCAGTGAGTCAGTCAGTGAGTCAGTCACAGTCAGTGAGTCAGTCTGTGAGTCAGTCAGTCAGTCATTCAGTCAGTAGGTCAGTCAGTCTGTCTCTCAGTCTGTAGGTCAGTCTGTCAGTAGGTCTTTCAGTAGGTCAGTCATTTGGTCGATCGATCAGTCAGTCAGTTAGTCAGTCTGCCAGTAGGTCAGCCAGTCAGTCAGTAGGTCATTCTGTCAGTCAGTGGGTCAGCCAGTCCGTCATTAGGTCATTCAGCAGTCACTAGGTCAGCCAATCTGTAAGTCAGTCAGTTAGTTGGTCAGTCAGCTAATCACTCAGACTGTAAGACAGCTAGTCACTCAGTCTGTCAGACAGCTAGTCACCCAGTCAGTCAGTCAGACAGCTAGTCACTCAGTCTGTCAGACAGCTAGTCACTCAGTCAGTCAGTAGGTCAGCCAGTCAGTCAGTCAGTAGGTCAACCAGTTAGCAGGTCAAGAGATCAGTCAGTCAGTCAGTAGATCAGCCAGTCAGTCAGTAGGTCAATTTGTCATTCAGTGGGTCAGTCAGTCTGTCTTTAGGTCATCAAGTCTGTCAGTCAGCCAGTCACTCAGTAGGTCAGTCAGTTGCTCAGCCTGTCATTCACTGAGCCAGTCAGTCAGTCACTGAGTCAGTCAGTCTGTCGGTGGGTGGGTCAGTCACTGAGTCAGTCAGTCTGTCGGTGGGTGGGTCGGTCTGTGGGTGGGTCGGTCTGTGGGTGGGTCAGTCGGTCGGTCGGTCGGTCGGTAGGTCGGTCGGTCGGTCGGGTCGGGTCGGGTCGGGTCGGGTCGGGTCGGGTCGGGTCGGGTCGGGTCGGGTCGGTCGGTCGGTCGGTCGGTCGGTCGGTCGGTCGGTCGGTCGGTCAGTCAGTCAGTCAGTCAGTCAGTCAGTCAGTCAGTCAGTCAGTCAGTCAGTCAGTTAGTCAGTCAGTCAGTCAGTTAGTCAGTTAGTCAGCTACTCAGTCAGTCAGTCAGTCAGTCAGTCAGTCAGTCAGTCAGTCAGTCAGTCAGTCAGTCAGTCAGTCAGTCAGTCAGTCAGTCAGTCAGTCAGTCTGCCAGTAGGTCAGCCAGTCAGTCAGTAGGTCATTCTGTCAGTCTATGGGTCAGCCAGTCCGTCATTAGGTCATTCAGCAGTCATAAGGTCAGTCAGTCAGTCAGTCAGTCAGTCAGCTAGTCAGTCAGCTAGTCAGCTAGTTAGTCAGCTAGTCACTCAGTCTGTCAGACAGCTAGTCACTCAGTAGGTTGGTCAGTCAGTCGGTCTTACCGTCGGTCGGTCAGTCAGTCACTCAGTCTGTCAGACAGCTAGTCACTCAGTCTGTCAGACATCTACTCACTCAGTCAGTCAGTATGTCAGCCAGTCAGTCAGTCAGTAAATCAGTCAGTCAGTCACAGTCAGTGAGTCAGTCACAGTAAGTGAGTCAGTCACAGTCAGTGAGTCAGTCAGTGAGTCAGTCACAGTCAGTGAGTCAGTCTGTGAGTCAGTCAGTCATTCAGTCAGTAGGTCAGTCAGTCTGTCTCTCAGTCAGTAGGTCAGTCTGTCAGTAGGTCTTTCAGTAGGTCAGTCATTTGGTCGATCGATCAGTCAGTCAGTTAGTCAGTCTGCCAGTAGGTCAGCCAGTCAGTCAGTAGGTCATTCTGTCAGTCAGTGGGTCAGCCAGTCCGTCATTAGGTCATTCAGCAGTCACTAGGTCAGCCAATCTGTAAGTCAGTCAGTTAGTTGGTCAGTCAGCTAATCACTCAGACTGTAAGACAGCTAGTCACTCAGTCTGTCAGACAGCTAGTCACCCAGTCAGTCAGTCAGACAGCTAGTCACTCAGTCTGTCAGACAGCTAGTCACTCAGTCAGTCAGTAGGTCAGCCAGTCAGTCAGTCAGTAGGTCAACCAGTTGGCAGGTCAAGAGATCAGTCAGTCAGTCAGTAGATCAGCCAGTCAGTCAGTAGGTCAATTTGTCATTCAGTGGGTCAGTCAGTCTGTCTTTAGGTCATCAAGTCTGTCAGTCAGCCAGTCACTCAGTAGGTCAGTCAGTTGCTCAGCCTGTCATTCACTGAGCCAGTCAGTCAGTCACTGAGTCAGTCAGTCTGTCGGTGGGTGGGTCAGTCACTGAGTCAGTCAGTCTGTCGGTGGGTGGGTCGGTCTGTGGGTGGGTCGGTCTGTGGGTGGGTCAGTCGGTCGGTCGGTCGGTCGGTAGGTCGGTCGGTCGGTCGGGTCGGGTCGGGTCGGGTCGGGTCGGGTCGGGTCGGGTCGGGTCGGGTCGGGTCGGGTCGGTCGGTCGGTCGGTCGGTCGGTCGGTCAGTCAGTCAGTCAGTCAGTCAGTCAGTCAGTCAGTCAGTCAGTTAGTCAGTCAGTCAGTTAGTCAGTTAGTCAGCTACTCAGTCAGTCAGTCAGTCAGTCAGTCAGTCAGTCAGTCAGTCAGTCAGTCAGTCAGTCAGTCAGTCAGTCAGTCAGTCAGTCAGTCAGTCAGTCAGTCAGTCAGTCAGTCAGTCAGTCTGCCAGTAGGTCAGCCAGTCAGTCAGTAGGTCATTCTGTCAGTCTGTGGGTCAGCCAGTCCGTCATTAGGTCATTCAGCAGTCATAAGGTCAGTCAGTCAGTCAGTCAGTCAGTCAGCTAGTCAGTCAGCTAGTCAGCTAGTTAGTCAGCTAGTCACTCAGTCTGTCAGACAGCTAGTCACTCAGTAGGTTGGTCAGTCAGTCGGTCTTACCGTCGGTCGGTCAGTCAGTCACTCAGTCTGTCAGACAGCTAGTCACTCAGTCTGTCAGACATCTACTCACTCAGTCAGTCAGTATGTCAGCCAGTCAGTCAGTCAGTAAATCAGTCAGTCAGTCACAGTCAGTGAGTCAGTCACAGTAAGTGAGTCAGTCACAGTCAGTGAGTCAGTCAGTGAGTCAGTCACAGTCAGTGAGTCAGTCTGTGAGTCAGTCAGTCATTCAGTCAGTAGGTCAGTCAGTCTGTCTCTCAGTCAGTAGGTCAGTCTGTCAGTAGGTCTTTCAGTAGGTCAGTCATTTGGTCGATCGATCAGTCAGTCAGTTAGTCAGTCTGCCAGTAGGTCAGCCAGTCAGTCAGTAGGTCATTCTGTCAGTCAGTGGGTCAGCCAGTCCGTCATTAGGTCATTCAGCAGTCACTAGGTCAGCCAATCTGTAAGTCAGTCAGTTAGTTGGTCAGTCAGCTAATCACTCAGACTGTAAGACAGCTAGTCACTCAGTCTGTCAGACAGCTAGTCACCCAGTCAGTCAGTCAGACAGCTAGTCACTCAGTCTGTCAGACAGCTAGTCACTCAGTCAGTCAGTAGGTCAGCCAGTCAGTCAGTCAGTAGGTCAACCAGTTAGCAGGTCAAGAGATCAGTCAGTCAGTCAGTAGATCAGCCAGTCAGTCAGTAGGTCAATTTGTCATTCAGTGGGTCAGTCAGTCTGTCTTTAGGTCATCAAGTCTGTCAGTCAGCCAGTCACTCAGTAGGTCAGTCAGTTGCTCAGCCTGTCATTCACTGAGCCAGTCAGTCAGTCACTGAGTCAGTCAGTCTGTCGGTGGGTGGGTCAGTCACTGAGTCAGTCAGTCTGTCGGTGGGTGGGTCGGTCTGTGGGTGGGTCGGTCTGTGGGTGGGTCAGTCGGTCGGTCGGTCGGTCGGTCGGTCGGTCGGTAGGTCGGTCGGTCGGTCGGGTCGGGTCGGGTCGGGTCGGGTCGGGTCGGGTTGGGTCGGGTCGGGTCGGGTCGGGTCGGTCGGTCGGTCGGTCGGTCGGTCGGTCGGTCGGTCGGTCAGTCAGTCAGTCAGTCAGTCAGTCAGTCAGTCAGTCAGTCAGTCAGTCAGTCAGTCAGTTAGTCAGTCAGTCAGTCAGTCAGTTAGTCAGTTAGTCAGCTACTCAGTCAGTCAGTCAGTCAGTCAGTCAGTCAGTCAGTCAGTCAGTCAGTCAGTCAGTCAGTCAGTCAGTCAGTCAGTCAGTCAGTCAGTCAGTCAGTCTGCCAGTAGGTCAGCCAGTCAGTCAGTAGGTCATTCTGTCAGTCTGTGGGTCAGCCAGTCCGTCATTAGGTCATTCAGCAGTCATAAGGTCAGTCAGTCAGTCAGTCAGTCAGCTAGTCAGTCAGCTAGTCAGCTAGTTAGTCAGCTAGTCACTCAGTCTGTCAGACAGCTAGTCACTCAGTAGGTTGGTCAGTCAGTCGGTCTTACCGTCGGTCGGTCAGTCAGTCACTCAGTCTGTCAGACAGCTAGTCACTCAGTCTGTCAGACATCTACTCACTCAGTCAGTCAGTATGTCAGCCAGTCAGTCAGTCAGTAAATCAGTCAGTCAGTCACAGTCAGTGAGTCAGTCACAGTAAGTGAGTCAGTCACAGTCAGTGAGTCAGTCAGTGAGTCAGTCACAGTCAGTGAGTCAGTCTGTGAGTCAGTCAGTCATTCAGTCAGTAGGTCAGTCAGTCTGTCTCTCAGTCAGTAGGTCAGTCTGTCAGTAGGTCTTTCAGTAGGTCAGTCATTTGGTCGATCGATCAGTCAGTCAGTTAGTCAGTCTGCCAGTAGGTCAGCCAGTCAGTCAGTAGGTCATTCTGTCAGTCAGTGGGTCAGCCAGTCCGTCATTAGGTCATTCAGCAGTCACTAGGTCAGCCAATCTGTAAGTCAGTCAGTTAGTTGGTCAGTCAGCTAATCACTCAGACTGTAAGACAGCTAGTCACTCAGTCTGTCAGACAGCTAGTCACCCAGTCAGTCAGTCAGACAGCTAGTCACTCAGTCTGTCAGACAGCTAGTCACTCAGTCAGTCAGTAGGTCAGCCAGTCAGTCAGTAGGTCAACCAGTTAGCAGGTCAAGAGATCAGTCAGTCAGTCAGTAGATCAGCCAGTCAGTCAGTAGGTCAATTTGTCATTCAGTGGGTCAGTCAGTCTGTCTTTAGGTCATCAAGTCTGTCAGTCAGCCAGTCACTCAGTAGGTCAGTCAGTTGCTCAGCCTGTCATTCACTGAGCCAGTCAGTCAGTCACTGAGTCAGTCAGTCTGTCGGTGGGTGGGTCAGTCACTGAGTCAGTCAGTCTGTCGGTGGGTGGGTCGGTCTGTGGGTGGGTCGGTCTGTGGGTGGGTCAGTCGGTCGGTCGGTCGGTCGGTCGGTCGGTCGGTAGGTCGGTCGGTCGGGTCGGGTCGGGTCGGGTTGGGTCGGGTCGGGTCGGGTCGGGTCGGTCGGTCGGTCGGTCGGTCGGTCGGTCGGTCGGTCGGTCGGTCGGTCGGTCGGTCGGTCAGTCAGTCAGTCAGTCAGTCAGTCAGTCAGTCAGTCAGTCAGTCAGTTAGTCAGTCAGTCAGTCAGTCAGTTAGTCAGTTAGTCAGCCACTCAGTCAGTCAGTCAGTCAGTCAGTCAGTCAGTCAGTCAGTCAGTCAGTCAGTCAGTCAGTCAGTCAGTCAGTCAGTCAGTCAGTCAGTCAGTCAGTCAGTCTGCCAGTAGGTCAGCCAGTCAGTCAGTAGGTCATTCTGTCAGTCTGTGGGTCAGCCAGTCCGTCATTAGGTCATTCAGCAGTCATAAGGTCAGTCAGTCAGTCAGTCAGTCAGTCAGCTAGTCAGTCAGCTAGTCAGCTAGTTAGTCAGCTAGTCACTCAGTCTGTCAGACAGCTAGTCACTCAGTAGGTTGGTCAGTCAGTCGGTCTTACCCTCGGTCGGTCAGTCAGTCACTCAGTCTGTCAGACAGCTAGTCACTCAGTCTGTCAGACATCTACTCACTCAGTCAGTCAGTATGTCAGCCAGTCAGTCAGTCAGTAAATCAGTCAGTCAGTCACAGTCAGTGAGTCAGTCACAGTAAGTGAGTCAGTCACAGTCAGTGAGTCAGTCAGTGAGTCAGTCACAGTCAGTGAGTCAGTCTGTGAGTCAGTCAGTCAGTCATTCAGTCAGTAGGTCAGTCAGTCTGTCTCTCAGTCTGTAGGTCAGTCTGTCAGTAGGTCTTTCAGTAGGTCAGTCATTTGGTCGATCGATCAGTCAGTCAGTTAGTCAGTCTGCCAGTAGGTCAGCCAGTCAGTCAGTAGGTCATTCTGTCAGTCAGTGGGTCAGCCAGTCCGTCATTAGGTCATTCAGCAGTCACTAGGTCAGCCAATCTGTAAGTCAGTCAGTTAGTTGGTCAGTCAGCTAATCACTCAGACTGTAAGACAGCTAGTCACTCAGTCTGTCAGACAGCTAGTCACCCAGTCAGTCAGTCAGACAGCTAGTCACTCAGTCTGTCAGACAGCTAGTCACTCAGTCAGTCAGTAGGTCAGCCAGTCAGTCAGTCAGTAGGTCAACCAGTTAGCAGGTCAAGAGATCAGTCAGTCAGTCAGTAGATCAGCCAGTCAGTCAGTAGGTCAATTTGTCATTCAGTGGGTCAGTCAGTCTGTCTTTAGGTCATCAAGTCTGTCAGTCAGCCAGTCACTCAGTAGGTCAGTCAGTTGCTCAGCCTGTCATTCACTGAGCCAGTCAGTCAGTCACTGAGTCAGTCAGTCTGTCGGTGGGTGGGTCAGTCACTGAGTCAGTCAGTCTGTCGGTGGGTGGGTCGGTCTGTGGGTGGGTCGGTCTGTGGGTGGGTCAGTCGGTCGGTCGGTCGGTCGGTAGGTCGGTCGGTCGGTCGGGTCGGGTCGGGTCGGGTCGGGTCGGGTCGGGTCGGGTCGGGTCGGGTCGGGTCGGTCGGTCGGTCGGTCGGTCGGTCGGTCGGTCGGTCGGTCGGTCGGTCGGTCGGTCGGTCAGTCAGTCAGTCAGTCAGTCAGTCAGTCAGTCAGTCAGTCAGTCAGATAGTCAGTCAGTCAGTCAGTTAGTCAGTTAGTCAGCTACTCAGTCAGTCAGTCAGTCAGTCAGTCAGTCAGTCAGTCAGTCAGTCAGTCAGTCAGTCAGTCAGTCAGTCAGTCAGTCAGTCAGTCAGTCAGTCAGTCAGTCAGTCAGTCAGTCTGCCAGTAGGTCAGCCAGTCAGTCAGTAGGTCATTCTGTCAGTCTGTGGGTCAGCCAGTCCGTCATTAGGTCATTCAGCAGTCATAAGGTCAGTCAGTCAGTCAGTCAGTCAGTCAGCTAGTCAGTCAGCTAGTCAGCTAGTTAGTCAGCTAGTCACTCAGTCTGTCAGACAGCTAGTCACTCAGTAGGTTGGTCAGTCAGTCGGTCTTACCGTCGGTCGGTCAGTCAGTCACTCAGTCTGTCAGACAGCTAGTCACTCAGTCTGTCAGACATCTACTCACTCAGTCAGTCAGTATGTCAGCCAGTCAGTCAGTCAGTAAATCAGTCAGTCAGTCACAGTCAGTGAGTCAGTCACAGTAAGTGAGTCAGTCACAGTCAGTGAGTCAGTCAGTGAGTCAGTCACAGTCAGTGAGTCAGTCTGTGAGTCAGTCAGTCATTCAGTCAGTAGGTCAGTCAGTCTGTCTCTCAGTCAGTAGGTCAGTCTGTCAGTAGGTCTTTCAGTAGGTCAGTCATTTGGTCGATCGATCAGTCAGTCAGTTAGTCAGTCTGCCAGTAGGTCAGCCAGTCAGTCAGTAGGTCATTCTGTCAGTCAGTGGGTCAGCCAGTCCGTCATTAGGTCATTCAGCAGTCACTAGGTCAGCCAATCTGTAAGTCAGTCAGTTAGTTGGTCAGTCAGCTAATCACTCAGACTGTAAGACAGCTAGTCACTCAGTCTGTCAGACAGCTAGTCACCCAGTCAGTCAGTCAGACAGCTAGTCACTCAGTCTGTCAGACAGCTAGTCACTCAGTCAGTCAGTAGGTCAGCCAGTCAGTCAGTCAGTAGGTCAACCAGTTAGCAGGTCAAGAGATCAGTCAGTCAGTCAGTAGATCAGCCAGTCAGTCAGTAGGTCAATTTGTCATTCAGTGGGTCAGTCAGTCTGTCTTTAGGTCATCAAGTCTGTCAGTCAGCCAGTCACTCAGTAGGTCAGTCAGTTGCTCAGCCTGTCATTCACTGAGCCAGTCAGTCAGTCACTGAGTCAGTCAGTCTGTCGGTGGGTGGGTCAGTCACTGAGTCAGTCAGTCTGTCGGTGGGTGGGTCGGTCTGTGGGTGGGTCGGTCTGTGGGTGGGTCAGTCGGTCGGTCGGTCGGTCGGTCGGTCGGTCGGTAGGTCGGTCGGGTCGGGTCGGGTTGGGTTGGGTCGGGTCGGGTCGGGTTGGGTCGGTCGGTCGGTCGGTCGGTCGGTCGGTCGGTCGGTCGGTCGGTCGGTCGGTCGGTCGGTCGGTCGGTCAGTCAGTCAGTCAGTCAGTCAGTCAGTCAGTCAGTCAGTCAGTCAGTCAGTTAGTCAGTCAGTAAGTCAGTCAGTTAGTCACTTAGTCAGCTACTCAGTCAGTCAGTCAGTCAGTCAGTCAGTCAGTCAGTCAGTCAGTCAGTCAGTCAGTCAGTCAGTCAGTCAGTCAGTCAGTCAGTCAGTCAGTCAGTCTGCCAGTAGGTCAGCCAGTCAGTCAGTAGGTCATTCTGTCAGTCTGTGGGTCAGCCAGTCCGTCATTAGGTCATTCAGCAGTCATAAGGTCAGTCAGTCAGTCAGTCAGTCAGTCAGCTAGTCAGTCAGCTAGTCAGCTAGTTAGTCAGCTAGTCACTCAGTCTGTCAGACAGCTAGTCACTCAGTAGGTTGGTCAGTCAGTCGGTCTTACCGTCGGTCGGTCAGTCAGTCACTCAGTCTGTCAGACAGCTAGTCACTCAGTCTGTCAGACATCTACTCACTCAGTCAGTCAGTATGTCAGCCAGTCAGTCAGTCAGTAAATCAGTCAGTCAGTCACAGTCAGTGAGTCAGTCACAGTAAGTGAGTCAGTCACAGTCAGTGAGTCAGTCAGTGAGTCAGTCACAGTCAGTGAGTCAGTCTGTGAGTCAGTCAGTCAGTCATTCAGTCAGTAGGTCAGTCAGTCTGTCTCTCAGTCAGTAGGTCAGTCTGTCAGTAGGTCTTTCAGTAGGTCAGTCATTTGGTCGATCGATCAGTCAGTCAGTTAGTCAGTCTGCCAGTAGGTCAGCCAGTCAGTCAGTAGGTCATTCTGTCAGTCAGTGGGTCAGCCAGTCCGTCATTAGGTCATTCAGCAGTCACTAGGTCAGCCAATCTGTAAGTCAGTCAGTTAGTTGGTCAGTCAGCTAATCACTCAGACTGTAAGACAGCTAGTCACTCAGTCTGTCAGACAGCTAGTCACCCAGTCAGTCAGTCAGACAGCTAGTCACTCAGTCTGTCAGACAGCTAGTCACTCAGTCAGTCAGTAGGTCAGCCAGTCAGTCAGTCAGTAGGTCAACCAGTTAGCAGGTCAAGAGATCAGTCAGTCAGTCAGTAGATCAGCAAATCAGTCAGTAGGTCAATTTGTCATTCAGTGGGTCAGTCAGTCTGTCTTTAGGTCATCAAGTCTGTCAGTCAGCCAGTCACTCAGTAGGTCAGTCAGTTGCTCAGCCTGTCATTCACTGAGCCAGTCAGTCAGTCACTGAGTCAGTCAGTCTGTCGGTGGGTGGGTCAGTCACTGAGTCAGTCAGTCTGTCGGTGGGTGGGTCGGTCTGTGGGTGGGTCGGTCTGTGGGTGGGTCAGTCGGTCGGTCGGTCGGTCGGTCGGTAGGTCGGTCGGTCGGGTCGGGTCGGGTCGGGTCGGGTCGGGTCGGGTCGGGTCGGGTCGGGTCGGGTCGGGTCGGGTCGGTCGGTCGGTCGGTCGGTCGGTCGGTCGGTCGGTCAGTCAGTCAGTCAGTCTGTCAGTCAGTCAGTCAGTCAGTCAGTCAGTCAGTCAGTTAGTCAGTCAGTCAGTCAGCTAGTCAGTTAGTCAGCTACTCAGTCAGTCAGTCAGTCAGTCAGTCAGTCAGTCAGTCAGTCAGTCAGTCAGTCAGTCAGTCAGTCAGTCAGTCAGTCAGTCAGTCAGTCAGTCAGTCAGTCAGTCTGCCAGTAGGTCAGCCAGTCAGTCAGTAGGTCATTCTGTCAGTCTGTGGGTCAGCCAGTCCGTCATTAGGTCATTCAGCAGTCATAAGGTCAGTCAGTCAGTCAGTCAGTCAGTCAGCTAGTCAGTCAGCTAGTCAGCTAGTTAGTCAGCTAGTCACTCAGTCTGTCAGACAGCTAGTCACTCAGTAGGTTGGTCAGTCAGTCGGTCTTACCGTCGGTCGGTCAGTCAGTCACTCAGTCTGTCAGACAGCTAGTCACTCAGTCTGTCAGACATCTACTCACTCAGTCAGTCAGTATGTCAGCCAGTCAGTCAGTCAGTAAATCAGTCAGTCAGTCACAGTCAGTGAGTCAGTCACAGTAAGTGAGTCAGTCACAGTCAGTGAGTCAGTCAGTGAGTCAGTCACAGTCAGTGAGTCAGTCTGTGAGTCAGTCAGTCATTCAGTCAGTAGGTCAGTCAGTCTGTCTCTCAGTCAGTAGGTCAGTCTGTCAGTAGGTCTTTCAGTAGGTCAGTCATTTGGTCGATCGATCAGTCAGTCAGTTAGTCAGTCTGCCAGTAGGTCAGCCAGTCAGTCAGTAGGTCATTCTGTCAGTCAGTGGGTCAGCCAGTCCGTCATTAGGTCATTCAGCAGTCACTAGGTCAGCCAATCTGTAAGTCAGTCAGTTAGTTGGTCAGTCAGCTAATCACTCAGACTGTAAGACAGCTAGTCACTCAGTCTGTCAGACAGCTAGTCACCCAGTCAGTCAGTCAGACAGCTAGTCACTCAGTCTGTCAGACAGCTAGTCACTCAGTCAGTCAGTAGGTCAGCCAATCAGTCAGTCAGTAGGTCAACCAGTTAGCAGGTCAAGAGATCAGTCAGTCAGTCAGTAGATCAGCCAGTCAGTCAGTAGGTCAATTTGTCATTCAGTGGGTCAGTCAGTCTGTCTTTAGGTCATCAAGTCTGTCAGTCAGCCAGTCACTCAGTAGGTCAGTCAGTTGCTCAGCCTGTCATTCACTGAGCCAGTCAGTCAGTCACTGAGTCAGTCAGTCTGTCGGTGGGTGGGTCAGTCACTGAGTCAGTCAGTCTGTCGGTGGGTGGGTCGGTCTGTGGGTGGGTCGGTCTGTGGGTGGGTCCGTCGGTCGGTCGGTCGGTCGGTCGGTCGGTCGGTAGGTTGGTCGGTCGGTCGGGTCGGGTCGGGTCGGGTCGGGTCGGGTCGGGTTGGGTCGGGTCGGGTCGGGTCGGGTCGGTCGGTCGGTCGGTCGGTCGGTCGGTCGGTCGGTCGGTCGGTCGGTCGGTCGGTCGGTCAGTCAGTCAGTCAGTCAGTCAGTCAGTCAGTCAGTCAGTCAGTCAGTCAGTCAGTCAGTTAGTCAGTCAGTCAGTCAGTCAGTTAGTCAGTTAGTCAGCTACTCAGTCAGTCAGTCAGTCAGTCAGTCAGTCAGTCAGTCAGTCAGTCAGTCAGTCAGTCAGTCAGTCAGTCAGTCAGTCAGTCAGTCTGCCAGTAGGTCAGCCAGTCAGTCAGTAGGTCATTCTGTCAGTCTGTGGGTCAGCCAGTCCGTCATTAGGTCATTCAGCAGTCATAAGGTCAGTCAGTCAGTCAGTCAGTCAGTCAGCTAGTCAGTCAGCTAGTCAGCTAGTTAGTCAGCTAGTCACTCAGTCTGTCAGACAGCTAGTCACTCAGTAGGTTGGTCAGTCAGTCGGTCTTACCGTCGGTCGGTCAGTCAGTCACTCAGTCTGTCAGACAGCTAGTCACTCAGTCTGTCAGACATCTACTCACTCAGTCAGTCAGTATGTCAGCCAGTCAGTCAGTCAGTAAATCAGTCAGTCAGTCACAGTCAGTGAGTCAGTCACAGTAAGTGAGTCAGTCACAGTCAGTGAGTCAGTCAGTGAGTCAGTCACAGTCAGTGAGTCAGTCTGTGAGTCAGTCAGTCAGTCATTCAGTCAGTAGGTCAGTCAGTCTGTCTCTCAGTCAGTAGGTCAGTCTGTCAGTAGGTCTTTCAGTAGGTCAGTCATTTGGTCGATCGATCAGTCAGTCAGTTAGTCAGTCTGCCAGTAGGTCAGCCAGTCAGTCAGTAGGTCATTCTGTCAGTCAGTGGGTCAGCCAGTCCGTCATTAGGTCATTCAGCAGTCACTAGGTCAGCCAATCTGTAAGTCAGTCAGTTAGTTGGTCAGTCAGCTAATCACTCAGACTGTAAGACAGCTAGTCACTCAGTCTGTCAGACAGCTAGTCACCCAGTCAGTCAGTCAGACAGCTAGTCACTCAGTCTGTCAGACAGCTAGTCACTCAGTCAGTCAGTAGGTCAGCCAGTCAGTCAGTCAGTAGGTCAACCAGTTAGCAGGTCAAGAGATCAGTCAGTCAGTCAGTAGATCAGCCAGTCAGTCAGTAGGTCAATTTGTCATTCAGTGGGTCAGTCAGTCTGTCTTTAGGTCATCAAGTCTGTCAGTCAGCCAGTCACTCAGTAGGTCAGTCAGTTGCTCAGCCTGTCATTCACTGAGCCAGTCAGTCAGTCACTGAGTCAGTCAGTCTGTCGGTGGGTGGGTCAGTCACTGAGTCAGTCAGTCTGTCGGTGGGTGGGTCGGTCTGTGGGTGGGTCGGTCTGTGGGTGGGTCAGTCGGTCGGTCGGTCGGTCGGTCGGTCGGTAGGTCGGTCGGTCGGGTCGGGTCGGGTCGGGTCGGGTCGGGTTGGGTCGGGTCGGGTCGGGTCGGGTCGGTCGGTCGGTCGGTCGGTCGGTCGGTCGGTCGGTCGGTCGGTCGGTCGGTCGGTCGGTCGGTCAGTCAGTCAGTCAGTCAGTCAGTCAGTCAGTCAGTCAGTCAGTCAGTCAGTTAGTCAGTCAGTCAGTCAGTCAGTTAGTCAGTTAGTCAGCTACTCAGTCAGTCAGTCAGTCAGTCAGTCAGTCAGTCAGTCAGTCAGTCAGTCAGTCAGTCAGTCAGTCAGTCAGTCAGTCAGTCAGTCAGTCAGTCAGTCAGTCAGTCAGTCAGTCAGTCAGTCAGTCAGTCTGCCAGTAGGTCAGCCAGTCAGTCAGTAGGTCATTCTGTCAGTCTGTGGGTCAGCCAGTCCGTCATTAGGTCATTCAGCAGTCATAAGGTCAGTCAGTCAGTCAGTCAGTCAGTCAGCTAGTCAGTCAGCTAGTCAGCTAGTTAGTCAGCTAGTCACTCAGTCTGTCAGACAGCTAGTCACTCAGTAGGTTGGTCAGTCAGTCGGTCTTACCGTCGGTCGGTCAGTCAGTCACTCAGTCTGTCAGACAGCTAGTCACTCAGTCTGTCAGACATCTACTCACTCAGTCAGTCAGTATGTCAGCCAGTCAGTCAGTCAGTAAATCAGTCAGTCAGTCACAGTCAGTGAGTCAGTCACAGTAAGTGAGTCAGTCACAGTCAGTGAGTCAGTCAGTGAGTCAGTCACAGTCAGTGAGTCAGTCTGTGAGTCAGTCAGTCAGTCATTCAGTCAGTAGGTCAGTCAGTCTGTCTCTCAGTCAGTAGGTCAGTCTGTCAGTAGGTCTTTCAGTAGGTCAGTCATTTGGTCGATCGATCAGTCAGTCAGTTAGTCAGTCTGCCAGTAGGTCAGCCAGTCAGTCAGTAGGTCATTCTGTCAGTCAGTGGGTCAGCCAGTCCGTCATTAGGTCATTCAGCAGTCACTAGGTCAGCCAATCTGTAAGTCAGTCAGTTAGTTGGTCAGTCAGCTAATCACTCAGACTGTAAGACAGCTAGTCACTCAGTCTGTCAGACAGCTAGTCACCCAGTCAGTCAGTCAGACAGCTAGTCACTCAGTCTGTCAGACAGCTAGTCACTCAGTCAGTCAGTAGGTCAGCCAGTCAGTCAGTCAGTAGGTCAACCAGTTAGCAGGTCAAGAGATCAGTCAGTCAGTCAGTAGATCAGCCAGTCAGTCAGTAGGTCAATTTGTCATTCAGTGGGTCAGTCAGTCTGTCTTTAGGTCATCAAGTCTGTCAGTCAGCCAGTCACTCAGTAGGTCAGTCAGTTGCTCAGCCTGTCATTCACTGAGCCAGTCAGTCAGTCACTGAGTCAGTCAGTCTGTCGGTGGGTGGGTCAGTCACTGAGTCAGTCAGTCTGTCGGTGGGTGGGTCGGTCTGTGGGTGGGTCGGTCTGTGGGTGGGTCAGTCGGTCGGTCGGTCGGTCGGTCGGTAGGTCGGTCGGTCGGGTCGGGTCGGGTCGGGTCGGGTCGGGTCGGGTCGGGTTGGGTCGGGTCGGGTCGGGTCGGGTCGGTCGGTCGGTCGGTCGGTCGGTCGGTCGGTCGGTCGGTCGGTCGGTCGGTCGGTCGGTCGGTCAGTCAGTCAGTCAGTCAGTCAGTCAGTCAGTCAGTCAGTCAGTCAGTCAGTTAGTCAGTCAGTCAGTCAGTCAGTTAGTCAGTTAGTCAGCTACTCAGTCAGTCAGTCAGTCAGTCAGTCAGTCAGTCAGTCAGTCAGTCAGTCAGTCAGTCAGTCAGTCAGTCAGTCAGTCAGTCAGTCAGTCAGTCAGTCAGTCAGTCTGCCAGTAGGTCAGCCAGTCAGTCAGTAGGTCATTCTGTCAGTCTGTGGGTCAGCCAGTCCGTCATTAGGTCATTCAGCAGTCATAAGGTCAGTCAGTCAGTCAGTCAGTCAGTCAGCTAGTCAGTCAGCTAGTCAGCTAGTTAGTCAGCTAGTCACTCAGTCTGTCAGACAGCTAGTCACTCAGTAGGTTGGTCAGTCAGTCGGTCTTACCGTCGGTCGGTCAGTCAGTCACTCAGTCTGTCAGACAGCTAGTCACTCAGTCTGTCAGACATCTACTCACTCAGTCAGTCAGTATGTCAGCCAGTCAGTCAGTCAGTAAATCAGTCAGTCAGTCACAGTCAGTGAGTCAGTCACAGTAAGTGAGTCAGTCACAGTCAGTGAGTCAGTCAGTGAGTCAGTCACAGTCAGTGAGTCAGTCTGTGAGTCAGTCAGTCAGTCATTCAGTCAGTAGGTCAGTCAGTCTGTCTCTCAGTCAGTAGGTCAGTCTGTCAGTAGGTCTTTCAGTAGGTCAGTCATTTGGTCGATCGATCAGTCAGTCAGTTAGTCAGTCTGCCAGTAGGTCAGCCAGTCAGTCAGTAGGTCATTCTGTCAGTCAGTGGGTCAGCCAGTCCGTCCTTAGGTCATTCAGCAGTCACTAGGTCAGCCAATCTGTAAGTCAGTCAGTTAGTTGGTCAGTCAGCTAATCACTCAGACTGTAAGACAGCTAGTCACTCAGTCTGTCAGACAGCTAGTCACCCAGTCAGTCAGTCAGACAGCTAGTCACTCAGTCTGTCAGACAGCTAGTCACTCAGTCAGTCAGTAGGTCAGCCAGTCAGTCAGTCAGTAGGTCAACCAGTTAGCAGGTCAAGAGATCAGTCAGTCAGTCAGTAGATCAGCCAGTCAGTCAGTAGGTCAATTTGTCATTCAGTGGGTCAGTCAGTCTGTCTTTAGGTCATCAAGTCTGTCAGTCAGCCAGTCACTCAGTAGGTCAGTCAGTTGCTCAGCCTGTCATTCACTGAGCCAGTCAGTCAGTCACTGAGTCAGTCAGTCTGTCGGTGGGTGGGTCAGTCACTGAGTCAGTCAGTCTGTCGGTGGGTGGGTCGGTCTGTGGGTGGGTCGGTCTGTGGGTGGGTCAGTCGGTCGGTCGGTCGGTCGGTAGGTCGGTCGGTCAGTCGGGTCGGGTCGGGTCAGGTCGGGTCGGGTCGGGTCGGGTCGGGTCGGGTCGGGTCGGTCGGTCGGTCGGTCGGTCGGTCGGTCGGTCGGTCGGTCGGTCGGTCGGTCGGTCAGTCAGTCAGTCAGTCAGTCAGTCAGTCAGTCAGTCAGTCAGTCAGTCAGTCAGTCAGTCAGTCAGTCAGTCAGTTAGTCAGTCAGTCAGTCAGTTAGTCAGTTAGTCAGCTACTCAGTCAGTCAGTCAGTCAGTCAGTCAGTCAGTCAGTCAGTCAGTCAGTCAGTCAGTCAGTCAGTCAGTCAGTCAGTCAGTCAGTCAGTCAGTCAGTCAGTCAGTCAGTCAGTCAGTCAGTCAGTCTGCCAGTAGGTCAGCCAGTCAGTCAGTAGGTCATTCTGTCAGTCTGTGGGTCAGCCAGTCCGTCATTAGGTCATTCAGCAGTCATAAGGTCAGTCAGTCAGTCAGTCAGTCAGTCAGCTAGTCAGTCAGCTAGTCAGCTAGTTAGTCAGCTAGTCACTCAGTCTGTCAGACAGCTAGTCACTCAGTAGGTTGGTCAGTCAGTCGGTCTTACCGTCGGTCGGTCAGTCAGTCACTCAGTCTGTCAGACAGCTAGTCACTCAGTCTGTCAGACATCTACTCACTCAGTCAGTCAGTATGTCAGCCAGTCAGTCAGTCAGTAAATCAGTCAGTCAGTCACAGTCAGTGAGTCAGTCACAGTAAGTGAGTCAGTCACAGTCAGTGAGTCAGTCAGTGAGTCAGTCACAGTCAGTGAGTCAGTCTGTGAGTCAGTCAGTCAGTCATTCAGTCAGTAGGTCAGTCAGTCTGTCTCTCAGTCAGTAGGTCAGTCTGTCAGTAGGTCTTTCAGTAGGTCAGTCATTTGGTCGATCGATCAGTCAGTCAGTTAGTCAGTCTGCCAGTAGGTCAGCCAGTCAGTCAGTAGGTCATTCTGTCAGTCAGTGGGTCAGCCAGTCCGTCATTAGGTCATTCAGCAGTCACTAGGTCAGCCAATCTGTAAGTCAGTCAGTTAGTTGGTCAGTCAGCTAATCACTCAGACTGTAAGACAGCTAGTCACTCAGTCTGTCAGACAGCTAGTCACCCAGTCAGTCAGTCAGACAGCTAGTCACTCAGTCTGTCAGACAGCTAGTCACTCAGTCAGTCAGTAGGTCAGCCAGTCAGTCAGTCAGTAGGTCAACCAGTTAGCAGGTCAAGAGATCAGTCAGTCAGTCAGTAGATCAGCCAGTCAGTCAGTAGGTCAATTTGTCATTCAGTGGGTCAGTCAGTCTGTCTTTAGGTCATCAAGTCTGTCAGTCAGCCAGTCACTCAGTAGGTCAGTCAGTTGCTCAGCCTGTCATTCACTGAGCCAGTCAGTCAGTCACTGAGTCAGTCAGTCTGTCGGTGGGTGGGTCAGTCACTGAGTCAGTCAGTCTGTCGGTGGGTGGGTCGGTCTGTGGGTGGGTCGGTCTGTGGGTGGGTCAGTCGGTCGGTCGGTCGGTCGGTCGGTCGGTCGGTCGGTAGGTCGGTCGGTCGGGTCGGGTCGGGTCGGGTCGGGTCGGGTCGGGTCGGGTTGGGTCGGGTCGGGTCGGGTCGGGTCGGGTCGGTCGGTCGGTCGGTCGGTCGGTCGGTCGGTCGGTCGGTCGGTCGGTCGGTCGGTCGGTCGGTCAGTCAGTCAGTCAGTCAGTCAGTCAGTCAGTCAGTCAGTCAGTCAGTCAGTCAGTCAGTTAGTCAGTCAGTCAGTCAGTCAGTTATTCAGTTAGTCAGCTACTCAGTCAGTCAGTCAGTCAGTCAGTCAGTCAGTCAGTCAGTCAGTCAGTCAGTCAGTCAGTCAGTCAGTCAGTCAGTCAGTCAGTCAGTCAGTCAGTCAGTCAGTCAGTCAGTCTGCCAGTAGGTCAGCCAGTCAGTCAGTAGGTCATTCTGTCAGTCTGTGGGTCAGCCAGTCCGTCATTAGGTCATTCAGCAGTCATAAGGTCAGTCAGTCAGTCAGTCAGTCAGTCAGCTAGTTAGTCAGCTAGTTAGTCAGCTAGTCACTCAGTCTGTCAGACAGCTAGTCACTCAGTAGGTTGGTCAGTCAGTCGGTCTTACCGTCGGTCGGTCAGTCAGTCACTCAGTCTGTCAGACAGCTAGTCACTCAGTCTGTCAGACATCTACTCACTCAGTCAGTCAGTATGTCAGCCAGTCAGTCAGTCAGTAAATCAGTCAGTCAGTCACAGTCAGTGAGTCAGTCACAGTAAGTGAGTCAGTCACAGTCAGTGAGTCAGTCAGTGAGTCAGTCACAGTCAGTGAGTCAGTCTGTGAGTCAGTCAGTCAGTCATTCAGTCAGTAGGTCAGTCAGTCTGTCTCTCAGTCAGTAGGTCAGTCTGTCAGTAGGTCTTTCAGTAGGTCAGTCATTTGGTCGATCGATCAGTCAGTCAGTTAGTCAGTCTGCCAGTAGGTCAGCCAGTCAGTCAGTAGGTCATTCTGTCAGTCAGTGGGTCAGCCAGTCCGTCATTAGGTCATTCAGCAGTCACTAGGTCAGCCAATCTGTAAGTCAGTCAGTTAGTTGGTCAGTCAGCTAATCACTCAGACTGTAAGACAGCTAGTCACTCAGTCTGTCAGACAGCTAGTCACCCAGTCAGTCAGTCAGACAGCTAGTCACTCAGTCTGTCAGACAGCTAGTCACTCAGTCAGTCAGTAGGTCAGCCAGTCAGTCAGTCAGTAGGTCAACCAGTTAGCAGGTCAAGAGATCAGTCAGTCAGTCAGTAGATCAGCCAGTCAGTCAGTAGGTCAATTTGTTATTCAGTGGGTCAGTCAGTCTGTCTTTAGGTCATCAAGTCTGTCAGTCAGCCAGTCACTCAGTAGGTCAGTCAGTTGCTCAGCCTGTCATTCACTGAGCCAGTCAGTCAGTCACTGAGTCAGTCAGTCTGTCGGTGGGTGGGTCAGTCACTGAGTCAGTCAGTCTGTCGGTGGGTGGGTCGGTCTGTGGGTGGGTCGGTCTGTGGGTGGGTCAGTCGGTCGGTCGGTCGGTCGGTAGGTCGGTCGGTCGGTCGGGTCGGGTCGGGTCGGGTCGGGTCGGGTCGGGTCCGGTCGGGTCGGGTCGGGTCGGTCGGTCGGTCGGTCGGTCGGTCGGTCGGTCGGTCGGTCGGTCGGTCGGTCAGTCAGTCAGTCAGTTAGTCAGTCAGTCAGTCAGTCAGTCAGTCAGTTAGTCAGTCAGTCAGTCAGTTAGTCAGTTAGTCAGCTACTCAGTCAGTCAGTCAGTCAGTCAGTCAGTCAGTCAGTCAGTCAGTCAGTCAGTCAGTCAGTCAGTCAGTCAGTCAGTCAGTCAGTCAGTCAGTCAGTCAGTCAGTCAGTCAGTCTGCCAGTAGGTCAGCCAGTCAGTCAGTAGGTCATTCTGTCAGTCTGTGGGTCAGCCAGTCCGTCATTAGGTCATTCAGCAGTCATAAGGTCAGTCAGTCAGTCAGTCAGTCAGCTAGTCAGTCAGCTAGTCAGCTAGTTAGTCAGCTAGTCACTCAGTCTGTCAGACAGCTAGTCACTCAGTAGGTTGGTCAGTCAGTCGGTCTTACCGTCGGTCGGTCAGTCAGTCACTCAGTCTGTCAGACAGCTAGTCACTCAGTCTGTCAGACATCTACTCACTCAGTCAGTCAGTATGTCAGCCAGTCAGTCAGTCAGTAAATCAGTCAGTCAGTCACAGTCAGTGAGTCAGTCACAGTAAGTGAGTCAGTCACAGTCAGTGAGTCAGTCAGTGAGTCAGTCACAGTCAGTGAGTCAGTCTGTGAGTCAGTCAGTCATTCAGTCAGTAGGTCAGTCAGTCTGTCTCTCAGTCAGTAGGTCAGTCTGTCAGTAGGTCTTTCAGTAGGTCAGTCATTTGGTCGATCGATCAGTCAGTCAGTTAGTCAGTCTGCCAGTAGGTCAGCCAGTCAGTCAGTAGGTCATTCTGTCAGTCAGTGGGTCAGCCAGTCCGTCATTAGGTCATTCAGCAGTCACTAGGTCAGCCAATCTGTAAGTCAGTCAGTTAGTTGGTCAGTCAGCTAATCACTCAGACTGTAAGACAGCTAGTCACTCAGTCTGTCAGACAGCTAGTCACCCAGTCAGTCAGTCAGACAGCTAGTCACTCAGTCTGTCAGACAGCTAGTCACTCAGTCAGTCAGTAGGTCAGCCAGTCAGTCAGTCAGTAGGTCAACCAGTTAGCAGGTCAAGAGATCAGTCAGTCAGTCAGTAGATCAGCCAGTCAGTCAGTAGGTCAATTTGTCATTCAGTGGGTCAGTCAGTCTGTCTTTAGGTCATCAAGTCTGTCAGTCAGCCAGTCACTCAGTAGGTCAGTCAGTTGCTCAGCCTGTCATTCACTGAGCCAGTCAGTCAGTCACTGAGTCAGTCAGTCTGTCGGTGGGTGGGTCAGTCACTGAGTCAGTCAGTCTGTCGGTGGGTGGGTCGGTCTGTGGGTGGGTCGGTCTGTGGGTGGGTCAGTCGGTCGGTCGGTCGGTCGGTCGGTAGGTCGGTCGGTCGGTCGGGTCGGGTCGGGTCGGGTCGGGTCGGGTCGGGTTGGGTCGGGTCGGGTCGGGTCGGTCGGTCGGTCGGTCGGTCGGTCGGTCGGTCGGTCGGTCGGTCGGTCGGTCGGTCAGTCAGTCAGTCAGTCAGTCAGTCAGTCAGTCAGTCAGTCAGTCAGTCAGTCAGTCAGTCAGTTAGTCAGTCAGTCAGTCAGTCAGTTAGTCAGTTAGTCAGCTACTCAGTCAGTCAGTCAGTCAGTCAGTCAGTCAGTCAGTCAGTCAGTCAGTCAGTCAGTCAGTCAGTCAGTCAGTCAGTCAGTCAGTCAGTCAGTCAGTCAGTCTGCCAGTAGGTCAGCCAGTCAGTCAGTAGGTCATTCTGTCAGTCTGTGGGTCAGCCAGTCCGTCATTAGGTCATTCAGCAGTCATAAGGTCAGTCAGTCAGTCAGTCAGTCAGCTAGTCAGTCAGCTAGTCAGCTAGTTAGTCAGCTAGTCACTCAGTCTGTCAGACAGCTAGTCACTCAGTAGGTTGGTCAGTCAGTCGGTCTTACCGTCGGTCGGTCAGTCAGTCACTCAGTCTGTCAGACAGCTAGTCACTCAGTCTGTCAGACATCTACTCACTCAGTCAGTCAGTATGTCAGCCAGTCAGTCAGTCAGTAAATCAGTCAGTCAGTCACAGTCAGTGAGTCAGTCACAGTAAGTGAGTCAGTCACAGTCAGTGAGTCAGTCAGTGAGTCAGTCACAGTCAGTGAGTCAGTCTGTGAGTCAGTCAGTCATTCAGTCAGTAGGTCAGTCAGTCTGTCTCTCAGTCAGTAGGTCAGTCTGTCAGTAGGTCTTTCAGTAGGTCAGTCATTTGGTCGATCGATCAGTCAGTCAGTTAGTCAGTCTGCCAGTAGGTCAGCCAGTCAGTCAGTAGGTCATTCTGTCAGTCAGTGGGTCAGCCAGTCCGTCATTAGGTCATTCAGCAGTCACTAGGTCAGCCAATCTGTAAGTCAGTCAGTTAGTTGGTCAGTCAGCTAATCACTCAGACTGTAAGACAGCTAGTCACTCAGTCTGTCAGACAGCTAGTCACCCAGTCAGTCAGTCAGACAGCTAGTCACTCAGTCTGTCAGACAGCTAGTCACTCAGTCAGTCAGTAGGTCAGCCAGTCAGTCAGTCAGTAGGTCAACCAGTTAGCAGGTCAAGAGATCAGTCAGTCAGTCAGTAGATCAGCCAGTCAGTCAGTAGGTCAATTTGTCATTCAGTGGGTCAGTCAGTCTGTCTTTAGGTCATCAAGTCTGTCAGTCAGCCAGTCACTCAGTAGGTCAGTCAGTTGCTCAGCCTGTCATTCACTGAGCCAGTCAGTCAGTCACTGAGTCAGTCAGTCTGTCGGTGGGTGGGTCAGTCACTGAGTCAGTCAGTCTGTCGGTGGGTGGGTCGGTCTGTGGGTGGGTCGGTCTGTGGGTGGGTCAGTCGGTCGGTCGGTCGGTCGGTCGGTCGGTCGGTAGGTCGGTCGGTCGGGTCGGGTCGGGTCGGGTCGGGTCGGGTTGGGTCGGGTCGGGTCGGGTCGGGTCGGTCGGTCGGTCGGTCGGTCGGTCGGTCGGTCGGTCGGTCGGTCGGTCGGTCGGTCGGTCGGTCAGTCAGTCAGTCAGTCAGTCAGTCACTCAGTCAGTTAGTCAGTCAGTCAGTTAGTCAGTTAGTCAGTTAGTCAGCTACTCAGTCAGTCAGTCAGTCAGTCAGTCAGTCAGTCAGTCAGTCAGTCAGTCAGTCAGTCAGTCAGTCAGTCAGTCAGTCAGTCAGTCAGTCAGTCTGCCAGTAGGTCAGCCAGTCAGTCAGTAGGTCATTCTGTCAGTCTGTGGGTCAGCCAGTCCGTCATTAGGTCATTCAGCAGTCATAAGGTCAGTCAGTCAGTCAGTCAGTCAGTCAGCTAGTCAGTCAGCTAGTCAGCTAGTTAGTCAGCTAGTCACTCAGTCTGTCAGACAGCTAGTCACTCAGTAGGTTGGTCAGTCAGTCGGTCTTACCGTCGGTCGGTCAGTCAGTCACTCAGTCTGTCAGACAGCTAGTCACTCAGTCTGTCAGACATCTACTCACTCAGTCAGTCAGTATGTCAGCCAGTCAGTCAGTCAGTAAATCAGTCAGTCAGTCACAGTCAGTGAGTCAGTCACAGTAAGTGAGTCAGTCACAGTCAGTGAGTCAGTCAGTGAGTCAGTCACAGTCAGTGAGTCAGTCTGTGAGTCAGTCAGTCAGTCATTCAGTCAGTAGGTCAGTCAGTCTGTCTCTCAGTCAGTAGGTCAGTCTGTCAGTAGGTCTTTCAGTAGGTCAGTCATTTGGTCGATCGATCAGTCAGTCAGTTAGTCAGTCTGCCAGTAGGTCAGCCAGTCAGTCAGTAGGTCATTCTGTCAGTCAGTGGGTCAGCCAGTCCGTCATTAGGTCATTCAGCAGTCACTAGGTCAGCCAATCTGTAAGTCAGTCAGTTAGTTGGTCAGTCAGCTAATCACTCAGACTGTAAGACAGCTAGTCACTCAGTCTGTCAGACAGCTAGTCACCCAGTCAGTCAGTCAGACAGCTAGTCACTCAGTCTGTCAGACAGCTAGTCACTCAGTCAGTCAGCAGGTCAGCCAGTCAGTCAGTCAGTAGGTCAACCAGTTAGCAGGTCAAGAGATCAGTCAGTCAGTCAGTAGATCAACCAGTCAGTCAGTAGGTCAATTTGTCATTCAGTGGGTCAGTCAGTCTGTCTTTAGGTCATCAAGTCTGTCAGTCAGCCAGTCACTCAGTAGGTCAGTCAGTTGCTCAGCCTGTCATTCACTGAGCCAGTCAGTCAGTCACTGAGTCAGTCAGTCTGTCGGTGGGTGGGTCAGTCACTGAGTCAGTCAGTCTGTCGGTGGGTGGGTCGGTCTGTGGGTGGGTCGGTCTGTGGGTGGGTCAGTCGGTCGGTCGGTCGGTCGGTCGGTCGGTAGGTCGGTCGGTCGGGTCGGGTCGGGTCGGGTCGGGTCGGGTCGGGTCGGGTTGGGTCGGGTCGGGTCGGGTCGGGTCGGTCGGTCGGTCGGTCGGTCGGTCGGTCGGTCGGTCGGTCGGTCGGTCGGTCAGTCAGTCAGTCAGTCAGTCAGTCAGTCAGTCAGTTAGTCAGTCAGTCAGTCAGTTAGTCAGTTAGTCAGCTACTCAGTCAGTCAGTCAGTCAGTCAGTCAGTCAGTCAGTCAGTCAGTCAGTCAGTCAGTCAGTCAGTCAGTCAGTCAGTCAGTCAGTCAGTCAGTCAGTCAGTCTGCCAGTAGGTCAGCCAGTCAGTCAGTAGGTCATTCTGTCAGTCTGTGGGTCAGCCAGTCCGTCATTAGGTCATTCAGCAGTCATAAGGTCATTCAGTCAGTCAGTCAGTCAGTCAGCTAGTCAGTCAGCTAGTCAGCTAGTTAGTCAGCTAGTCACTCAGTCTGTCAGACAGCTAGTCACTCAGTAGGTTGGTCAGTCAGTCGGTCTTACCGTCGGTCGGTCAGTCAGTCACTCAGTCTGTCAGACAGCTAGTCACTCAGTCTGTCAGACATCTACTCACTCAGTCAGTCAGTAAGTCAGCCAGTCAGTCAGTCAGTAAATCAGTCAGTCAGTCACAGTCAGTGAGTCAGTCACAGTAAGTGAGTCAGTCACAGTCAGTGAGTCAGTCAGTGAGTCAGTCACAGTCAGTGAGTCAGTCTGTGAGTCAGTCAGTCAGTCATTCAGTCAGTAGGTCAGTCAGTCTGTCTCTCAGTCAGTAGGTCAGTCTGTCAGTAGGTCTTTCAGTAGGTCAGTCATTTGGTCGATCGATCAGTCAGTCAGTTAGTCAGTCTGCCAGTAGGTCAGCCAGTCAGTCAGTAGGTCATTCTGTCAGTCAGTGGGTCAGCCAGTCCGTCATTAGGTCATTCAGCAGTCACTAGGTCAGCCAATCTGTAAGTCAGTCAGTTAGTTGGTCAGTCAGCTAATCACTCAGACTGTAAGACAGTTAGTCACTCAGTCTGTCAGACAGCTAGTCACCCAGTCAGTCAGTCAGACAGCTAGTCACTCAGTCTGTCAGACAGCTAGTCACTCAGTCAGTCAGTAGGTCAGCCAGTCAGTCAGTCAGTAGGTCAACCAGTTAGCAGGTCAAGAGATCAGTCAGTCAGTCAGTAGATCAGCCAGTCAGTCAGTAGGTCAATTTGTCATTCAGTGGGTCAGTCAGTCTGTCTTTAGGTCATCAAGTCTGTCAGTCAGCCAGTCACTCAGTAGGTCAGTCAGTTGCTCAGCCTGTCATTCACTGAGCCAGTCAGTCAGTCACTGAGTCAGTCAGTCTGTCGGTGGGTGGGTCAGTCACTGAGTCAGTCAGTCTGTCGGTGGGTGGGTCGGTCTGTGGGTGGGTCGGTCTGTGGGTGGGTCAGTCGGTCGGTCGGTCGGTCGGTCGGTCGGTCGGTCGGTCGGTAGGTCGGTCGGTCGGGTCGGGTCGGGTCGGGTCGGGTCGGGTCGGGTCGGGTTGGGTCGGGTCGGGTCGGGTCGGGTCGGTCGGTCGGTCGGTCGGTCGGTCGGTCGGTCGGTCGGTCGGTCGGTCGGTCGGTCGGTCGGTCGGTCAGTCAGTCAGTCAGTCAGTCAGTCAGTCAGTCAGTCAGTCAGTCAGTCAGACAGTTAGTCAGTCAGTCAGTCAGTCAGTTAGTCAGTTAGTCAGCTACTCAGTCAGTCAGTCAGTCAGTCAGTCAGTCAGTCAGTCAGTCAGTCAGTCAGTCAGTCAGTCAGTCAGTCAGTCAGTCAGTCAGTCAGTCAGTCAGTCAGTCAGTCAGTCAGTCAGTCAGTCAGTCTGCCAGTAGGTCAGCCAGTCAGTCAGTAGGTCATTCTGTCAGTCTGTGGGTCAGCCAGTCCGTCATTAGGTCATTCATCAGTCATAAGGTCAGTCAGTCAGTCAGTCAGTCAGTCAGCTAGTCAGTCAGCTAGTCAGCTAGTTAGTCAGCTAGTCACTCAGTCTGTCAGACAGCTAGTCACTCAGTAGGTTGGTCAGTCAGTCGGTCTTACCGTCGGTCGGTCAGTCAGTCACTCAGTCTGTCAGACAGCTAGTCACTCAGTCTGTCAGACATCTACTCACTCAGTCAGTCAGTATGTCAGCCAGTCAGTCAGTCAGTAAATCAGTCAGTCAGTCACAGTCAGTGAGTCAGTCACAGTAAGTGAGTCAGTCACAGTCAGTGAGTCAGTCAGTGAGTCAGTCACAGTCAGTGAGTCAGTCTGTGAGTCAGTCAGTCAGTCATTCAGTCAGTAGGTCAGTCAGTCTGTCTCTCAGTCAGTAGGTCAGTCTGTCAGTAGGTCTTTCAGTAGGTCAGTCATTTGGTCGATCGATCAGTCAGTCAGTTAGTCAGTCTGCCAGTAGGTCAGCCAGTCAGTCAGTAGGTCATTCTGTCAGTCAGTGGGTCAGCCAGTCCGTCATTAGGTCATTCAGCAGTCACTAGGTCAGCCAATCTGTAAGTCAGTCAGTTAGTTGGTCAGTCAGCTAATCACTCAGACTGTAAGACAGCTAGTCACTCAGTCTGTCAGACAGCTAGTCACCCAGTCAGTCAGTCAGACAGCTAGTCACTCAGTCTGTCAGACAGCTAGTCACTCAGTCAGTCAGTAGGTCAGCCAGTCAGTCAGTCAGTAGGTCAAC
>CAVMGG010000873.1:0-70478 GCA_963680895.1 Fragum sueziense | reverse complement strand
CCTCCATTGGTCATAGGCAACAACTGTGTAAAATTTCATGATCCTAGGTCAACCGGTTCTCAAGTTAGAACACGGAAACGAAATTGTAAATTTTGACTACTTCCCCCCCCCCCCCCCCCATAATAAAAACTTCAAAGTGGCATAACTCTGAAACTAATGACTGGATTAAGATGAAAATTGCAGGTGCACAACTTCATATGATAGGGAACATCCTGATAAAATTTCAGAAAAATTGGTCAAAAACTGTGGGAGGAGAAGAGGACACAAGATTATGTCCACGGATGGACGGACAGACAGACGGACGGACAACCTGATTCCAGTATACCCCCCCCCCCCTAACTTTGTTGTGGGGGGGTATAACAACAAAATTGTACAATATTCCCAATGGAGAAGCTACAAATGGCAAAATAAGCGAAACTCAATGTACAAATTTTGTATCTTGTAGCATGGAAAGCTTTGAGGGAAAAGGAGAAAATGCTGGTCATCAGCATTTTCTTCTTTTCCCTCAGTGCATTTCAAAGCCTTCTTTATTGGAGACGTCAAAACCGATGGGGATGTGTTTGGGAAAGCATTAATCTAATTCTATGTACACAAAATCTGTTCTACAGAAGACAGAATAATGTAGGACAAAATTCAAAGGACATTTTCCAGGGAAGAACCAAATAAGAAAAGAAGCCTCAGGAAAGGTCATATCGACTCTTTCAAAGGCAGACAACTGGAAACGATATCACTGCTTTTCAACAAAAACTTTGTCACTAAAGCGTAAAACAAGCTGCAGTTACCGGGTTTTTGTGGAAAAGAGAACTGTTTCAAAATTCATTCATTCATTAGCTTCTTGGAAGATTTTCAAGGAAAAATCTTACAGACACCCGAAAACCACCACAATGACAATAGTAAGCTGGCCTGATGGCCAGTGGAGGTAAAACAGAATAATGATGTTGAATAGTTCTCCAAATTTCTCAAATTTGGCAAGAAATTATTGGTAGATATATAGCAAATGATAAATGACCTGGCACAGCATCTCTAGCTATTAGCTAGAGATGCTCTGCCAGCTCATTTATCATGAGCTATACCATCATTATCATAAGAAAGTCACGTTTACATCGCCCATGGACTGATGTACTGAAAGGCAACAAAACAATATGGCCACAATCTTTCAATACAACAACAAGGACGTATATCAACCCTTCTAATGCTGTTCATGTCATATTCCTACTGTGACCAAAGCTTTGGCAAACGGTATAGACTAAGATAAGCCTGCACAGACATGCAGTCTGATCTTAGCCTACACTTCCTGCTTGCTACTTAATCATTTTGACCAACCCTTGAGATATACTGGTTGAAATTTCTCTTGAAATTAGTAATTTGTTAGAAACAAAAATTTTCAGTCAGTAGGACATGGGTTGAACCGTTAAAGTGCATTATACAGCTTCAGTTGTCATCATTAATACAGAAGCACGGCTATTTATGATTAGATCTGTCCGTTATTTCATCCATACAAAAGAACTAGTTTCTCAACTCCCAAGTATTCTTTCAAAACAACCTTCAACCTGTTATTATCCCTCTACCATACTGCACAACATTTCGATGACATCGTAAAATTAACATTGCTTTTGAGAAAATAACCTGGTAGAAAGAAGAAAATGCTGGTTTAATCAAACAATTTCTTCCTTTTAGCATGGTCATGATGTTTTTATCCCTTAAAACACAACAAATTTCGCAAAAATGAACAGTATCCATCGCAAAAACATCAGCATATGAAATAGACAATTCCGAAATTTAATCAAGTGGGAAAGGGTTGTTTCACAATTATCACAAAATTGTCTCATTTTATCAGTAGGTCAGTCTCTTGAACCATTTTATACTAAACTTGAACTTTTTGAGGGTTTTAAATCTTTCATCATTTTCTGACACACCAAGTTGACCCTTTCCCAAACAAGACCAGACCCCAATTTCTCGAAAAAACTTAAGTACTTTCTCATGCTCAAATCTGAGCACCGTGTTCAAATCGCACGAAATCCACATGAACTTCAATCGAATACCCTTCATTGTTGGAGAGTATCCTTTTGAAGTTGAACATGTTCCCATGAGAATATACTTAAGTTTTTTCGAGAAACCGGGGCCGGATTTTGATTCCCCTAATAGGAAATGCTTGGGAAAACGTTGGTGACCAGCACTTTCTCCTTTTGCCTCAATATTGTCTGTGTTATAAGTTGAACAAATCCAATCTTTTTCAACATCCATTCTGTCGTCTGCAGCAGCTTTCAAATTAGAACAGGAAAGGGTTAAATCTTTCATCAATTTCTGACACACAAACCTAAAGGTGATCTTTAAACAGCCCTTTTCCTAAAAAGCAAAATTCTAGGGTGATCAAATTTAAGCTTTTCCAGTGTTTTAAACAAAATCAATCCCAGGTGAAATGTTTACCATGGTTACCATGGTATTTCATTGTATTTGGCATCTGATCATGTTTTTTCATGATCAATTGTGAAAAAAACATCAAATGCTATGGTCATACCATGGTCAGAGTTGCTACTACGACCATGTTAGACCATGGTTCTAAAGCGCTATCATGGTATGAAATGAAATACCATGGTCACCCATCTTACAAAGATCATAACCATGGTCAACCATGGTCAAATCATATGTTAGAGCATGGTTCTACAGTGTTATCATGGTATGAAATGAAATACCATGGTCACCCATCTTACAAAGATCATAACCATGGTCAACCATGGTCAAATCATGATGATGTCACTTCCTGTTTTGCAAAAAAATGGAGGGAACATGAGTTTGTTTGTTTGTTTGCAATTTCTCAAGTAACTGTTGATGTTTGTGATAATTTAAACCTGGGTACAGTAGTGAATTACATAAGAATATAGGAGTTTGCTTATTGAAAAGGTCAAGTAAGACAACACCTTAATTTTGGTGAGTAATCTTTTGACTTTCAAATTCAAATAACACCCCACCCACATTTTTACATTGTAACCTATGATATATCCTTTCTTGAAGGGCTAAAAATAAACAAGTATATTATCAATCATTTCACAACTGTTAGAAAAAAAGGCTCATGTTGCAGTTTATTTTCCATCATGGTGCACCAGAAATGGGGCATGGTAATGCACCATGCAAAATGGCTTGGGGGATACACTTAATTAACCTTGGTCAGTTTTCTATGCTTTAACATAACATGGTTTATCATGTTTGACCATGGCCTACCATGGTCAAATCATAATGATGATGTCACTTCCTGTTTTGCTAAAAAGTGGAGGGAACATGAGTTTGTTTGTTTTCACTTTCTCAAAATGATGTTTGTGATAATTTCAATCTGTGTACAGTAGTGAATTAAATAAGAATACAGGAGTTTGCTTATTGAAAAGGCCAAGTAAGACAACACCTTAATTTTGGTGAGCAATCTTTTGACTTTCAAATTCAAATAACACCCCACCCACATTTTACAATGTATATCCTTTCTTGAAGGGCTAAGAATAAACAGGTATATTATCAATTATTTCACAATTGTTAAAATTATTTTAAGAAAAAAAGGCTCATGTTGCATTTAATCTTCTTTGGACCAACATAGTGCACCAGAAAAGGGGCATGGTAATGCATCATACAAAATGGCTTTGGGGAAACACTCGATTAACCTTGGTAAGTTTTCTATGATTTAACATAAAATGGTTTATTGTGTTTGACCATGGCCTACCATGGCTTTTTATCATGCTGGTAACATGGTTTACCTTGTTTTCTTTAACATGGTCAACCAAGTTTTTATCATGGTATATCATGTTAACGTTGACCATGTTAGTGGCCATTTAACAAAACATGGTAGACCATGGGTAAAGTAACATGGTCAAACATGTTTTCCTTAACATGGTCAACCATGTTCTGACCATGGTATATCATGGTTTGTTGACCATGGTAGTGGCCATTTAACAAAACATGGTAGACCATGGGTAAAGTAACATGGTCAACCATGTTTTCCTTAACATGGTCAACCATGTTCTGACCATGGTATATCATGGTATGTTGACCATGGTAGCGGCCATTTAACAAAACATGGTAGTCCATGGTCAAACATGGTCCCTGGCCCATGATAGTTCATGTTATTTCATGGAAAACCATGATACATTTCACCTGGGATGCTACTGCGTACTAAATAATCAAAAGAAATCTGAAATTGTCCATGAATTTTATGCACTAAATTGGCAGCACAGAAATGCTTAAAGGGGGAAAATGTTACTAATGTTAGAATTTTCTTTTCCATAATTTATTATTATAGGGTTTTCGCAACTAGCTATCTGTAAGGCAGTCAAAACCAGTTTTTTGTGGGAAAGGGATAATTATATAGATTCACTATTCCTAGTCACTTTTACACTGATGTTTTAGGACTTTTTGATGCAAGGCTTCACTGATGATACTGAGGCTTAGATTCTCAAAACATTGATCCCTATTATCTATTTAAAAGGTTTTAAAATTGCTAGAAAAAAGTAACTTCCGGCGATTTGGAAATCCATTTTGCAATAACAAATAAAAAATCTATTGCAAATTTTCAATGGCTTTAAAACTATCATGTGACGTCATTGCGCATTGATGTCTATTTATTTAAATAAACATGCCATGGGCTGGCTGGTATAGGCCTCAATAAATGACATGGCAGACCATCTCTAGCAATAAGCTAGAGATGGTCTGCCATGTCATTTATCGGGACTTATAACAAGCAGTTTTTTCCTCTTCTTCAATATTTTCTACAGCATCAATAATTAGGTACATCAAAAGTCGTCACTGTTTGGGTTGTTGTGACAAAACTTAAGAAGTTTTGAAAGAAAGATATTATATTCGTTCCCTAATAAGGTCTTGCAAATTAGTGCCAACGTCTAACCGCAAGGCACCAATATATGGTTGGTATGTGTAGCATTCATTATAAACAGGAAATAATTACATGCCGGTTTTTGGGTGTTTCCGTTTCTGGCTGAATCTTGAAGAGCGCCTTAACAAACCGGAACCCTATTCTATAATGTGCAAATATGGCACTCAGTCTTTGGTTTATGGAAAATATTATGCCACACAAGAGGTCTTTGTGCACAGCAAAGCATGGCTAAAGTAAAGACATTTTCAAGTACTGGATAGTGAAAAATTTCTACAAAGAAAAAACTCAAAGTTCTAGGTCAGCATACACGTCAGGGTAATGAATGTATCTTCTACTATAGGATGACAGTGTTGTCACAAAAGCATGATTGTGCAAATTTTCAGAACAATACTGACATGGGGACACTTGCATGTAACTTTCCCAAACAAGACCTTAGTTTTGACATCCCTAAATAGAAGAGGCTTGAGAAAACACTGAGTCAAAAGAAGTAAATGCTGAGAGCCAGCCTTTTCTCCTTTGGCCTCAATATTTTTTTGGCTATAATTCACACAAATATTTTCATCAATATCAATTTTGTCGCTTGGAAAAGGGTTAACCAAAACATTTCATTGTCCCTTATCTACAAAAACCTTGTAACTGCAGCCTAAAACAAGCTGCAGTTACAAGCTTTTTTTTGAAGAGCAGCGATAATATTGGTGTGTAATATACCCAATCATATTTTCAATAAACTAGCATGTGTCCCTTTAACAAATTTTACATGAAAGTAGCAAAAAGCAAAGTACAATAAAATACAAACACTTTCCCAAGCAACAAAATTTTAGGTTGCTCCCTTTGAAAGCTAATGCAAACAACAAAATAGATGTAGAAATATATTATTCATGTACAAAAGAGCACTAACACATTGAGGCAAAAAGGGAAAATGCTGGCAATCAGCATTTTCTTCTTTTGCATCAATGTTTCCCCACCACATTTTCTTAAAAGGAGCATGAAAACCATGCCTATTTTGTTTGAGAAAGGGTTTTTAGTATCAATAGTGCAAATCGTAATTGCAAGTCTACAAAGTAGGTGGTTGTATAATTTAATGTAATAATGTGCAATTTTACTGCATAATCTTACCTGCCCTACTAGTCTATATTTTCTATTTTAAGATATTCTCTCTTTTTTGTTCTTTAACTCTTTCACTGCTTTTCAACAATTTCAATTTTAGGGTGATCCATGTCAAAAACTGCCACAAATGACAAAATGGATGTTATCAAAGATAAAATTTGTGTAACATATGACATAGAAAATATTGAGACAAAAGGAGAAACTGCTGATTATCAGCAGTTTCTCCTTTTGTTTCAATGTTTTCCCAAGCCTTTTTTCTATTAGGGACGTCAAAACCAGGTCTTGTTTGGGATAGGGTTAACAAGCTGCAGTTACGAGGTTTTTGTTGAACAGCCACAAACAAATTTCACAAAGGACTGTTCCAGATTTAAAGCAATGTTACTTAGTAGATGACAAAATTGATGTTGATAAAGAAAAGATATTTGAGTATAACACAGTACAGAAAATATTGGTGCAAAAATAGAAAATGCTGATTATCAGCATTTTCTTCTTTTGCTTCAATATTTTCCTAAGTCTTTTCTGTTATAGACATAAAAACCATGTCTATTTTGGACATGGGTTAAAAACCTTTTTACTTACAAACCCCAACTTTGATCCTTCTAAAGCTGTTTCTGGAAAAACGTTCAGAGGAAAGATGAAAATGCTGGCTACTAGCAATTTCTTCTTTTCCCTCAATATTTGACATGATGTAGCATAGTGTATCACTGTGGCGCCTGGAGCACCGAACCACATATTCCTGTCATTTCTCTAGTTGGTTAATTTGGGTTCAACAGCGTTTTCAACTGCTATAGCCACATCACAATGGCTGGAGCACCTAACCATGAATTCCCGTCGTTCGTCATATCAGTACTGCCACAACACCCTAACCGAGCCTCCAGCTGCTTGTCCACATAGGTTAACAATATCAAATCATGAGTGAAACGTAAAATTTAAATACTGTATAATTATCCAGAAAGACAGAAACATAATTGCCATAAACGAAATAGAGAAATAAGTTGATAATGGTAAAAATGTGAAGTTTAGTAACTAAAGAAAGGGTTTTATAATGTACATGAGGCGGCTCTGGTAAAATATAGGTCATCTATTGAAACAGGATTATATATAGCCTAGTTTTATACTTGATTATACAGGTAAACCCTTTCTCCTGGCTTAACTAAAGCCACATTGTCTACCTCCATGCTTTTATCCCATTAATGCACAGTGACGCCTTTTGACTCCTTCACAAAAAAGGCTTGGGAAAATAATGAGGAAAATGAAGAAATTGCTTGGCACAAGCAATTTCTTCATTTACCACAATGTCTTCTAACCGAAAATGGAAAGATTCTTAAAATTCGATCTACTTGAAATTGTTGCCTTCAACACCCTTGTCACAAGCAATTTCTTCATTTACCACAATGTTTTTTATCCAAAATGGAAAGATTATCAAATTCCATCAACTTGAAATTGTTGTCTGCAACACCCTTCAAATTGGAACAGTCCAAAATTTGCCATCTGGTAATGGGATAAGTATACAACCATGTTGTTTCTAGTCATCTGTCTCTGCAAACCTCGCCATCAATTTCGGCCATTTCTCTCACCGCTACTACTATTGTTGCAATAGATGTTCCCAAAAAACTTAAGCAGAGGTAGAAGCATGGTCCACATCAGTGAGCTCCCTTCCAGGTAGCTGGCTCGCTGCACAAATGGCTGTCTTCACTCCTGCTTTCAATCTATCTTTCTCTCGAGTATCTATGCTGGATAGGCTTCAATCTCAGCGGTCTCTCTCTGCCAGCTGCCTCCATGTCATCTTGTCTGTGTGTGCCTGTTTCCTGCACTTCACTGCTTTTCAACGAACACCTTGTAACTGCAGCTTAAAACAAGCTGCAGTTACAAGGTTTTCATTGAAAAGCAACGACATTTCAGTTTGTGTTGGTGGCTATATGATCTTTATATAGCAGCTAGTGCTGCCACAAAATCCCTTCCAAGCCTCCAGCTGATCCTGCTACTTAGGTTTACAATAATAATTTTTATCCAGTCATTGATGGGCTACAAAATTAATGTCCAAAGGATTTGAGCCGCAATCGGGTATCAAACACGGGACCAAATGATCAAGATAAGCTACAAACAGTGCTATGGACGCTCACAAAATGGACAAATTACTCTTTGTGGCTATGTAGATGGTGGTTACAAACGTATGTTAGACCTTTACTGAACGGTGGCGCCTTTTGACTCCCCTCGCAATGAAAGGCTTGGGAAAACAAAGTGGAAAATGAAAATGTGACAAGCAATTTCTTCATTTTCCACTATGTTTCATATTACAAATGGAAATGAAACAAACTGTTCTTAGCCTGCTCACGTGTCACATTGTATACTGTGAGCATAATGGAATTTTAGTTCTTCTAGGTTAAGACCAGCCTAATGCTTTGTCAAATAAAGTTGTCCAATAGTTCGGACATTTCATAAAGGTCACATACATTAAATCAAGGGTGATTGTAAAACTATTGTAAGTACATATAAATCTATATGCACTTACAATAGTTTAACAATGACCCAGTGGTTTGCTTATCTTGCAGTTTATTCTAAATCTATATTTCTACATTCTTTAACCCTTTCAGAAAGAGAATTTTTTTAGACCTGTCCAATTTGGAAGCTGCTACAAGACAAAATATATTGTCACTTTTCAACGAAAACCTCGTATCTGCAGCTTATTCAAAGCTGCAGATACGAGGTTTTCATTGAAAAGTGACAATATGTTGATAAATTTACCATTCTTGTACTAAATAGAACAGAAAATATTCAGACGTAAGGGATACCCTTTCGTTAAATATGCTTTGAAACATTTTGCTTCCCAGCAATGGACAGTTTCCCGTCTGCGGCAGTGCCAGGTTCAGAGAGGCAGTAACGACAGCTTATTCAATATGGAGTTATGACATTTTCGAACATAGCCGACAAAAAGTTCCATATGTGCACTTACAGCAATTTTGCACTAACTAAAGAGCTTATTTGTACTCAGATTGGAAACAAAAGCAACATGTCATTGGCTTCCTTTCCTATTTTATGTGAAGCCAATAATGTTGTTCATAAAACTGAACAATTTTCACCAAATGTCAGAAAGTATCTTAAATTGTACAAGCTAGAATTTGAACCTGTGATGTAATTAACAACAGCATTAGGTCGCTTTTCAACAAAAACATCGTAACTGCAGCTTAAAACAAGCTGCAGTTACGAGGTTTTTGTTGAACAGCAACAACTAGTTCCTAATATTAATCAATGTCCTGCAATCATGGATTTGATGACCCTAGCAGACATATTTGGAAAACAATTTACAATTCTAAGGAAAGGAGAAAATTCTTATCATCAAGCATCAATTATCATTCTCTCATTTTCCCCCATCCTTTTTCTCAAAATTCTTATCAAAATTCAAAGATTACACACCAATGTTTTTGACATCTAAAATCTCTTTGACTATGGTCAAGTCGAGCCCGGATAGCTCAGTCGGTTACGTCGGAGTCTGTCAATCCAGGGGTCTCGAGTTTGAACCCCTGCTCGGCCAGTATCCATTCTGACATTTGACAAAAGTCATTTGTCTCTCACCAATGGGTGTGAATCATCTATGTGAGAGAGCAGTTGGAGGCTCGGTTTAGATATTCTGGTTGTACTGGTGCGAGAAATACCAGGAACCCACGGTTAGGTGCTCCAGCCGCCGCGATATGACCATAGAAGTTGGGAACAGCGTAAAACCCCAATAAATCAAATTGACTATGGGCATGGGATTATGGATTGGATTGTATTGAGTTCTACGTCCCACTCAACAGCTAAGGTCATATGGAGACAGAACCTCGATTTAAAGTCTCATCCAAAAGACTGGAGAAGCGGGGAATTGAACCAGCGACCCCTGTGTTTCAAGTCCAGCGTGTTACCACCGCACCACCTCCGCCCCCTACTATGGTCATTGGGTTTGAGTTTATTGGGGTTTTACGCCGTTTTCAACTACCAGGGTCATATCACGGCGGGTATGGTCATTGGAGATGACTGTGATCTTGGCCGACTTCGGATCAGATGATAGCTCGAGCTATTGGGAACCATCATTGAGAACCAGTGCTGTTCTGTCTATTGAATTCCTCCCCGTTCTGAGTCAGTCATGCAATCAAAATCCTTGTTTACCTCGACACTGATTGGTCCGTTGCTATCCGAGGAGTTCTGAATGACGTAATGGCTCGAATGTCCGGACCACACTTTTTCCGATGATTAGACTATTGCTGCGGAAATGACGTCAAACAGCTCTGACTATTGCTGTTCGATTGGAGCGTTAGCTACAATAGCTCCATTTGAATGCCTCTACTTAGAATTGTCCAGGGTGTTCCAAATGCAATAGCTTGAGCTATATAGTCCAAATCAAAGTCATCTCATTCTGTAGTTGTCACTTATAGCAGGAGAGTTGTCTCAAAATTTTGAAATTCACACTAGGCCTATAGGTAAAATTACTTTCCATGCAGCGTTGAAAACCTTCCTGATGTATAACAACTATATGCGTATGTTGCGAGGTGGAAAAAATCAAGACTTTCTGACATCAAATTGTTACATCGTCCAAATAATTTGAACTTCGTCTGATTCTCAAAAATGGCCACAATGCTGTTTTCAGTACATTATAGGGATAGATACTGTGACTATAATTGTTATAAAAGTAGATTAGTTTATTCTCACATAGAAAGACTTTTATCATTGTGCTTGTCTGAATCTTTGTCACTGTTTAAATGATAAAATCTATCTCTATATTTAGTTTGGCATCCGCCAATGGCTTTGGACAATCCTATAGTTTTGTGGTTTGAGAATGGGTTAAAGACAATCATGTATTGGAACATGGCAGGCAATAACGGTCAGCTAATCATATTTTAGACAAGGACAAGGTTGAACAATAGCCTTATTGAACACCATATTGATCTAATCATGGAAAACCCTTTTTTGTTCTACATTCAGGACAAGTCTTAACCCATTACCATAGGCGGCAAATGTTTTAGACTGGTCCAATTTGAAAGCTGTCAAAGACGACAAAATGACAATTCATAAAGATAGGATTTGTGTACAATTTAGCACAGAAAATATTAAGACAAAAGAAGAAAATGCTGATTATCAGCATTTTCTTCCTTTGTCTCAATGTTTTCCCTAGCCATTTCAATTAGGGATGTTAAAACCAAGTCCTGGCTGGTAAAGAGTTTCAGCCATTTTCTAACCGTCATGAATTTAGACTGGTCCAAATGTACCAGTAATAAATATTCATAATATGGGGGGGGGGGGGGGAGCAAATATTTAAGTGAATGGAACCCGACCGACTGTATCGTTGCTGGGGGGGGGGGGGGGTCTGAGGGCATGACCCCCAGAAAAATTTTGAATTCTAAGAAGCCATTTCCTGCAATCTGGGCACTTTCAGACAGCATTTTATACCTGGACCTTTTTTGAAGGAAAATATTTTTTTTCCATGGGTGAATTTTTGGGGGGGCCAAAGGATATGCTGGGCCCCCTTCTAAATTATTGGGGGGCCTCCCCCCTTCCTACGCCAGTGATATTTGTCTGATCCAAGTTCAAAGGTGTAGCAGACAACAAAATAATATGTATCAAAGTTAATCTTACAGCAGAGAAAACATACAGAGAGGAGGAGGAGATGCTGTTGAACAATAATTCTGTCATGTTTTCCGTGTTCTTCCAATGTAATCCCAGGGCTTGTTTGGATAAGGATTATGCTACACTCATAAAATTTCAAAGTCAAGGCCACAAGGTCAAAGATGATGGTCACAAAAGAAAGTTATTGATAGGAGGTATTCACAGTCCTATAGAATGCAATTTAATATTGGGGGGTGGGGTGGGGGTGTTTGCCAATAGTGCATATCATAATATAGCCAAGGTTGCAGTTTTGGAAAGTAAGGCCAATGTCCAAGGTCAGTCACAAGGTTAAAGGTCATAGTCCAAAAATCCTTGGCAGCTAGGCGGTATCAATATGAGAAATGTTGAGGTTTAATCTAATTTCTACATTATAATGAAGATTCCATTAAAATAACAGAATGTGCACAGACAGATCTATACCCATGAAAGTAATATAATTCCATAAGGGCCCCATTTCCAAATAGTGTTCATCCTAGTATTTAGACCAATGAAATTTCAGTATATTTGAAAATTTCGGCGCTATATTTCACATAAACGCACTGCCGGTCAGTTTATACATAGCCACGCCCCCGTTTCCTGAGCAGTTATGAAAAATGATATACATGTAATATTTTTGGGAAAATGATGTAATTTTTGGGAAAATGATGTAATTCCAGTAAGATCCGCTTGATAGTATTTCCGGTCCGAGGCGTGGTTTGAAGAGCGTATGTTTTCCTTGGTTGACGAGCACTAAGTTAGATAGAGTCTGTATAGTAGATTCTACACGACATAAACGTTCAAAGGCTGTGCCTTTTGAACGTTTATATCGCATAGAATCTACTATACAGACTCTTATGGGTGAAGTTCAAAAAAATGAAGTCAAAGTGTGACATTGTGGTAAAAAATCAAACAGCATTGTAGATGTTTAGTTTTGGTATAAATCATTACTAAAGATGTTGCAGTTTCAGAAAATAATAGCGAACACTCTCTGAAAGTATCCATGTTTCTGCAATTCATATGGTTTTGTCATTAATAGCACTATATTTCAAAACACAGTACTTCTTTAGCAGAGCGCCATAAAGTTGTTACATACACATTTGAAATAAAACATTTGTCATGTTCAATTGAATATATCTTGGTCCATAATTCTAAAATGTTAATTTCAGCAAATTCCTTCAAAAAAATATTTTTCACCATTTTTTCATACATTTTACCTGAAATTCATTGTTTCTACCCATAAAAGTTATCACACCCATTTGATTTCTCCATATATATTGCAATTAATATATTTTTATTTAACTTCAATACACTCCAAAACAGCTCTGAAAATTTCGAAGCGATACAAGGATTAAATCTGGTAAAACATGACCTTCAAAAAGCTGCCCTTTTTTCCTCAGTGCGTTGCACTTGGGACAAAAATATGTCAAAAAGGCTTCTTGTAGCAAAAAAGAACACTTTTCACTTAATATTTTAGTATCTATGTGCCATATGTATGTCGAATATCTAATAAATGTAAAAAAATAACTTTAAGCATGAAAAATATTCAAAACTGCACACTTTATTCCCTTAGAATTGAATGCTATAGTTTATGTATGCTTATCACGCTGGTTGTTTTCCATTGGTTTGAAAATGATAGTAAATCAAAGAAATAGGTCATAATATTGTAAATTAGATATTTTTCTTAAAGCTCAGAAAATCCTAAGACTGGTCATCAACATATCTTTGGTAATAAAATGTTGCACTTGGGACAAAAATCAGATTCTTCAAATTTAAGGTTTTCTGGTTAAAAAGATCATACTTTTGTTTTATATAAACATGATAATGAGTGAGGGTAACACCATGAATGATGATAGATGTAAGGTGTGGAATAATGTCAGTTTAGGTTGACTTTGGTACCATGCAAAGTATTCTTTAAAAGCGTCTCTTTGAAGTTTGTGTATTGTAGATATTTTGAAATCTCTTGAAATTGAATTTAAATCAATTTAAAAGCTTCGTTTGTCTAGTTTATTGATAAAAAGTTATGTAACTTTACAGGCTTGTACAAAAGGTACTCTCTACACATCAGTCAACGTTTTAACCGATGCCAATCTCGCCTAATCTGGAGATCAGTAAGATATTTCATGGCCGAGTCATAAGCTGTCAATGGAATAAAAATTAAAAGTCTGTTACAGTTCCCTACTGGGTTTATAAAGCTCATGTGACACCGTTGACGAATAAAAGTAAATTGTTTAAATTGACGAACAAGAAAATTTGATTTCATCCGATGATTATAAATGTTTGGATGTGTGTCACTCAGAGTATGTGATTAGTACTGATTACCATTAGCGTAGACTTTCATTGGATAATGCCAAATAACAAACATGACACAGTAATTGACATCATAATATAGTAAAATATGACAAATTTGATGACCTGACGACAGAGTTTGAATCAATCGGTAAGATTGATAAATTCTGTACTGAAAATAGTAAAAAGCGTAACTATCAATTATGTCCCAAGTGCAACGTTCTAACTGTAGCTGTATTGATCTTTTTAAAAGTAATAACTGTGTTCCTTTGAGATTTTCTCTTTGGATCAGAAATACCAAACATAATCTACACCATTTAAAACATATTCTGCACCATGGATAGACATTTGTTTCATTCTAAGCAGGCACATACCTAATATGAACCAAATATTTGTCTTGATTGGTTCATTTTATTGTTTTGTGTCCACTTGTTTTCCTTTAAAGGGAAGTTTTACAGTTAGTTTCTTCATTTTCTTTGCATATCAGCTCAATTTCTTTGAAAAAGTAAAGATTCCTGCATGGATTTTCTTGTTTTAGATTTTTTTGTCCCAAGTGCAACGTTTCAAGGTTCGTTGTAAAACAGTTACTCAAACATGTCAACAGACAGTTAAGCTTAAGTTATCGTTACGACTGACAGCTACATTGAATAGGCGATACATAAAAGCAAAAAAGTGTGTTTTGCAAGTTTTGAGTTCTGAAAAAAACTCCACTGAATATATTTTTCGCCAAAATAAGCTATTCATTTCCAAATAATTATTCCGTACGGCATAACAAAGTTTTTCCAATGCTGTTAATTGATAGATGTATACTTTAACAATAAAATAAAACCAAAGAATGGCAAGTTCAGTTTGTATTTAAAGTTTCACAATGCTCTCAGTTTGCTTAGAAAAACGTGTTGCACTTGGGACATCACTTTCGGCAAAATTTAGGAAGACAACATGCAAAGAATTACAAATAATTGCCTGTGAATTATATTTTCTGACTTGCTGATCTGAAAAATGAGGCAAAATAACATGTTAGGCAGGTAATGCTTCTTTTATGGATCTAAAACCTCAAAGCGTTGCACTTGGGACAAATTCAGGTAGCAGTTTAAAGACGCTATTTTCTGACATATCTTGCTCAAGATTAGCTTATTTGCAATTGAAAATTAATCTTAAGACATACTGCTTTGCCTCGTATACATTTCAAAGTGTATATTGATGATAAATTATGAAATGTACTTGATCAAATTCTAAATTTGTTATTCGGAGGTATACATTTTTTACAGGGGGTATCATCATTAATGCTTAAATTTGAACTAGCAAATGTGGTGCCACATAACTGAATTACAGTAGAACCTTGAGTTTAATTGATGACTTTCCAATTGCAGGATCTTTTAGGTACATGAAGCATCACGCTTTTCTTAAAACAACATTTGAAAATGATGAATGTATCAAAATGTCACGCTTTTTACGTTGCACTTGGGACATTTTTGTGCATATTTTTCGCCGTAACTTTGGTTTGGATGGTTCGATTTTCATGAAATTTTCCATGGTGTTTAACAACTCCAAAATGCATAATTTTAATCCAAAAATAACATTATTCTTAAGAACATATTCATTCAGGCTGTGTTTTTAATAAAAACTTCATTTTTTTGAACTTCACCCTTATCTGATACAAAGAAGATCTAGATCCTATAATCTATGTTCTGAAACGCCACTCGGAGCTTTTTTTTTTAAATCTGGACTTTTTCTATATCATTGCTTTTCAACAAAAACCTCATAACTGCAGCTTGCTTTAAGCTGCAGTTACGAGGTTTTTGTTGAAAAGCGACGATATTTACCTTATCCACTTCTCGGCCACACAATTCATCTATACAAATTAGGAGGGATTTCAGGTGGAATTCGTCTTTAATGCCAATATTCTGAAAAAGAAATAATCATGGTATTAACCATATCCAAATAGCTGATAGCTATAGAGATGCTATGCCAGGTCATTTAGCGCAAGCTATACCAAATACTTCATGCAATTTCGCCTGCAACTTCTATGTTTATTATCCATGACCATATTTTTTGTTCATTTTCTCATTTTATTGGGACAAGATAACTATCAACAGTTACAAAAATCTTTTTACGACCAGGTGTTACATGTTATGATGAAATATCGGAATATGTATTTTACACAAATAGCTGACAAATGTCAAACAAATTGATTGAAATAAGATTTATGTCTTAGTCAGCAGTACGAGTCATATGAAGACGGAAACTCGATTAAAATTGTCACAAACAGTCGCTTGATCTTACATTAGCCCATTACAAAAGAGCAAAATTTAATACTTATACGAGGGACGGTCGGAAAGTAGTTGGACTTTTCGTGCTGCTGTCTCTCCATTTGCAACTCTATAAACACATTATATATTGGCGGAATCTTCATCCATTTGCCAATAACGTGGTCAGTTTATTTTCAAAGATAGTTGTATATATACAATATTCTGTCCACTTATATGTGATAGGGGTTTACTGTACCATAGGCAATTTGTTAGAGGAACAACAAGGGTAACCAAAACAAACGAACATTCTAATCATTTTAATCGCGAAGAAGTTAAGTTTTTGAACTACATTATCACTGAAGATTAAATGTGGGTTAATAATTCCGAACTTGGGATAAAAACTCAGTCAAAGCAGCCATGAAAACGAGCTGGTTCCCCACCCATGAAAAGATTAAGATGTTACCTTCGGCTGGTAATCATGTTTGTTGCTTTTGGGGATTAACGAGGATTGATAGTTAGTCATTTCATGTCAAATGGTAAAAACTGTCATTGCCAAGTACAATTCTGAAGTAACTCATAAAAAACAAACAATAAATGCTGAAGTAAACGCGTCCCAGATTAGCAAAGAAAAATGTTTTCTACTTCACGATTACGCACGCTCCCATACCACCGCATCTACATTGGAGAATTATCAACTATTACCCATGACAAAAGTTGTTTTACTCTTCTTATAGCCCAGACCCTACCCCATATGACTCTTATTTGTGTCTAGAACTGATGAAAATGCTTGCTGGGAAGAAATTTGAGACCAGGGCGCCTTTGATACCGGTGGTTACACAGTACCTTATACAGTGGGTCTACGTCATGGTTGATAGCGGGAAAAGTAAAGCTCCTACTAACATGGCAAAAATGCATAGACATAGATGGACAATTTGTTTAAACAGTGTAGAAAGAATTTTGTTAAAAAGTTAAATGGTTTTAGAGAACTAGTCAAAAGTCCAACTACTTTCCGACCGTCCCTCGTAGTTTCTAAATTCAAAGATGTTAATTGCGGACAAAAATGCGAAAACATTTTTCGGCCTTTCAGGCTTTGGAAAACATTGTGGACAATGAAGAAATTGCTTGACACAAGCAATTTCTTCATTTTCCACAATGTTTTCCAAAGCCTTTATCCCATGGAGTGTCAAAAGGTGTCAGTGTGTGGTAATGTGCTAAGCAGTATTTCAGTCATATTGTTACGGCTGGAGATTCTAACCATCATTGGTGGTGAACTCGGCCAAAGCGATGGACGTTTTTCACTACAACAAGGTACAGATATTTTGCGTTTAAATGTGAGTTTTAAGATCTGATTGGATAGTTTTTCTAATAACAACAAATTTGTTCTAAAAATAGACCAGGTTATCCAATATGTATTGACAAACCGTCGGTGAAGTTATAAGATCTCGTAACTACGGCTTTATCGAAGCCATCGTTATGATATCTTATAACAACACCGACGGAATACAATGATCGCAAAAAAACGTCCCACTGCTTTGACCGAGTTCACCACCAATGACTATGGATTCCTGACATTTCTCTAACCAGTAAGGGTACTACCACATCATCATAATGATTTGAGCCACCAGCTGCTCATCTCACTTAGATTTATGAACAATTCATCTAGTGGGGAGAAATACAGTAAATGACTTGTCAAATGTCAGAATGGATATTGGCAGAGCCAGGTTACAACACAGGACCCAAAGATCGAAAGACTCGCATGTTACCTAAGCTGGAGCTATCAGGGCCCTACAGCATAGCACAGGAAAAGTATATAGCCTGGCGGTAGGTTCTGTATGTCTCCCAAAAATTCAAGACACACAACAATAATGACAAGCCTTCAGATATACAGAATTAATTTTCCATGGTCTTCATACAGATGAACAAAAGAAATTCTATGATGCGATTTTGCCTCTATGTCACATCCTCATCAAGTTAAAAATCATACGGCACTGGAACCATCCCCTGTTTTAGACATGCTCCAGCCCTGATATGGACATGGAATCGTAATTGTGACCGGGCCTTAAAGTGACATTTCAGATTTTTTTGTTATAAATTTTACTTTTATCTTTATCTGAAAGAGCATATTTCCTTATGAAAGTTCTGAAAATTCAAAGCCAAAATATTGCGCCGTTTACGAGAAATTTATATTTTTGTGTTAAAATTGAACAAAGTGTTGTGGACAACAGTTCGGATTTATATGCAATTTATTGATTATGTCTCATTTTTAAATGCGTGTTTCTCGCTTATTGGCAACAACTTAAAAAAACTAATAGTATTTATACTCATTAGAATAACCAATCTTGGCATCCAGACATACTTTCAAAAATTGAAATTGGAATGATATGTCCCTTTAAGGAAAAGTGTGCAACGATGGTTGTCTATTTAAAGGCAGAATGTCAGATTAATCTACTTAAGCTTGACAACATAAATCATTTTGCCATCACACCGCCCCAAGCAACTTGGGCTGATTTGGTCCTCTTTGCCAGGTTTGACCCCCTTTTAAAAACTATAGACCTGACTTTGATGTCATCAATAGAAAAAGATTGGGAAAAGATTGAGAAAAAAGAAGAGAAAGTTGATAATCAGTGTTTCCTCCTTTTGGCTATATATTTTTCATGCTATATTTTACAGGCATCCTATCTTTATCAGCATCCGTTTTGTGTTCTGAAGCAATTTTCAAATAGGATCAGTCTTAACTTTTGCCATTTGGGAAAGGAATAAGAAACAAGAGATGTTTGTAAAACATATATGCCCCCTCAAGGGCCTACATTTGATGTAGGTCAAAGTCCAAGGTCAAGTTAACAAGGTCCAAGGTCATGGTCAAATATGAAAGGTCTTGGTAGGAGGTGTCTATGTGTGAAATATCAAAGCTGTATATGTAACAGTAAAATGAAACATAGGCCAGGTTAAAGTTTTTTAAAAGTAGGTCAAATGCAAAGGTCAAGGTCATGGTCAAATGTGAAAGGTCTTGGTTGGAGGTGTCCATGTGTGAAATATCAAGGCTGTAGGTGTAAAAGGACATGATATATATGCCTGGTTTCAGTCTTTTTAAAAGTAGGTCAAACTCCAAAGTCAAGGTTGCAATATTCAAGGTCATGGTCAAATGTGAAAGGTTTTGGTAGGAGGTGTCTATGTGTGAAATATCAAGGCTGTAGGTGTAATAGGACCTAAGATAAAGGCTAGGTTAAAGATTTCTAAAAGTATGTAAAAATCAAAGGTCAAGGTCACACAGGCCAAGGTCATGGTCAAATGTGAAAGGTCATGGTAGGAGGTGTCCATGTGTAAAATATTGAGACTGTATAGGTAACAAGACATGAGATATAGGCCTAGTTTAAGTTTTTTAAAAGTAGGTCAAACTCCAAGGTCAAGGTCCAAGATCATGGTCAAAAGTGAAATATCTTGGTTGGAAGTGACCATGTGTGAAATATCAAGGCTGTATATGTAAAATGACATGAAATATAGGTCAGGTTAATGTATTATTAAAGTAGGTCAAACACCAAGGTCAAGGTCACAAGGTCCAAGGTCATGGTCAAATGTGAAAGGTCTTGGTCAGGGGTGTCCATGTATCAAATATCAAGGCTGTATGTGTAAAAGTAATTGATATATCGGCTAGGTTAAAGTTTTTTTTAAAGTAGGTCAAAGTCCAAGGTCAAGGTCACAAGGTCCAAGGTCATGGTCAAATGTGAAAGGTCTTGGTAAGATGTGTCCATGTGTGAAATACCAAGGCTGTATGTGTAATAGCACATAAGATATAGGCCCAGTTTAATTTTTTTAGAAGTAGGTCAAACTCCAAGGTCAAGGCCACATGGTCCAAGGTCATAGTCGTATGTGATAGGTCTTAGTCGGAGGTGTCCATGTGTCAAATATCAAGGCTGTATGTGTAAAAGGACATGATATATCGGCCAGGTTAAAGTTTTTTAAAAGTAGGTCAAACCCCAAGGTCAAGGTCACAAAGTCCAAGGTCATGGTCAATTGTGAAAGGTCTTGGTAAGATGTGTCCATGTGTGAAATATCAAGGCTGTATTTGTAAAAGGTCATGAGATATATGCTGGTTTAATTTTTTTTAAAGTAGGTCAAACTCCAAGGTCAAGGTCACAAGGTCCAAGGTCATGGTTAAATGTGAACCATGTTGATAGGAGGTATCTATGTGTGAGATATCAAGGCTGTATGTGTAAAAGGACATGAGAAATAGGCAAGGCTAAGAATTAAGTGTAAAAATCAACAAAGGGCAATAACTCCAAGAATTTGATTGGCAGAGTTACGGTTCTTGTGCACTGCACCTTTCCATAATGAAATCTATTCACCTGTAAAGTTTCATGATTCTACCTTACATATTTTTTGAGTTGTGCTCTGGACAAGAATCAAATTATAAAATCAACAAAGGGCAATAACTCAAAAAATTTGATCGGCAGAGTTACGGTTCTTGTGCACTGCACCTCTCCATAATGAGATCTATCCACCTGTAAAGTTTCATGATTCTACCTTACATACTTTTTGAGTTATGCTCCGGACAATAATCAAATTTGAAAATCAATAAAGGGCAATAACTCCAAAAATGTGATCGGCAGAGTTACGGTTCTTGTGCACTGCACCTCTCCATAATGAGATCTATTCACCTGTAAAGTTTCATGATTCTACCTAACATAGTTTTTGAGTTATGCTCCGGACAAGAATCAAGTTTGAAAATCAACAAAGGGCAAAAACTCAAAAAATTTGATCAGCAGAGTTACGGTTCTTGTGCACTGCACCTCTCCATAATGAGATCTATCCACCTGTAAAGTTTCATGATTCTACCTAACATAGTTTTTGAGTTATGCTCCGGACAAGAATCAAGTTTGAAAATCAACAAAGGGCAATAACTCGAAAAATTTTATCAGCAGAGTTACGGTTCTTGTGCACTGCACCTCTCCATAATGAGATCTATCCACCTGTAAAGTTTCATGATTGTACCTTACATACTTTTTGAGTTATGCTCCGGACAAGAATCAAGTTATAAAATCAACAAAGGGCAATAACTCCAAAAATATGATCGGCAGAGTTATAGCTCTTGTGCACTGCACCTCTCCATAATGATATCTATCCACCTATGAAGTTTCATGATTCTACCTTTGATACTTTTCGAGTTATGCTCCGGACAAGGTTTGGTCTACGGACAGACCGACCGACCTACGGACCGACCGACCGACCTTCCGACCGACCGACCGACCGACCGACACTTGCAAAACAATATACCCCCATTTTCTTCGAAAGGGGGCATAATAATCAGGGAAAGTGGAAAAACACTAAAAACACTTGTTTGGTAGATCTTGGAAATGGCCATGGGGATCATAAAACCCGCTGTTTCCTTCTTAGCTTCTAAGAAAGTTATACCACATGTCGATACAGGGCTTGAGGCTAGATTATTCATCAAATTAAGCTGAAACATTGTACTTGTTTAGGAAAGGATTAATTGTTGAAATTTTGTATCACAGCCCCAGACAATAACTGCAAAACAATGTTTTATTTTGTTGTTGCAACTGGAGTACCTAACAATGGACTCCTGTTGTTTCCCTCACCAGTATTACCATAACCCTTTCCCAAACGACAAAATTTCAGGGTGATCCACTTCAAAAACAGCCTTAAATGACAAAATGGATATTATTTAAGGTATTATTGTGTAAAAATATGGTGCAGAAAATATTGAGACAAAAGGAGAAACTGCTGGTTATCAGCAGTTTCTTCTTTTGTTTCAATGTTTTCCCTAGCCTTTTCTATTAGGGACGTCAAAACCTGGGCCGCATTTTACTAACATAGATTTTTGCAAAAACCTTGTAACAACACATCTGATTGAACGAGAAATAATAACAGTAATTATTCTGCCAATCAGACTTGTTGTTGTTTTAAAAATGTTCGTAAGTTTGTTAGTAAAACGGGCCCCTGGTCTTGTTTGGGAGAGGGTTAACATTCTTTCCAAGCCTCCAGCTGCTATCTCATGCACTTAGGATCTATCGGTAGGTGGAAAACAAAATTTTGTTCAAAAAGATATTTGCTGCTGTGCCATAAACATTTCCTTTCTAGCTTCTAAAACCCAGTACCTGATGGCAGAATTTTAGACTAGTCCAAATTCAAAGACATTGCAGACGACAATTTCAAATTCTACACTTTTGGTCTTTGGTAGAAAACATTTTGGAAAATGAAGAAATTGCATGTCACATGTTGTTTTTTTGTCTTGAAGGGTGGCAAAGTGTCAGTGTGTGGTAATGTATCAATCATAAAAAGAACCCTTGAAGCCACACCTTTGTCTGCGTAATATTGAGGTAAAAGAAGAAAGTAATCAAATAAGATATTGCATAGGAAAAGAGCTACAAGGTTTTTTTTTTTTTTCCTTTTTAGTTTCCAAGAAAGTCATAAAACAGCAGCATATGGCTGATAAAAGGCTTGAGGCTAATGGTTAATCAATACACAAGTTAATTATTACCTATGTCTATATAGGTCAGGTGTAATGTAATATGACATAACACAAATCAGCCAGAACTAATTAGTGTTACATGTGATTTGACCTAATAATAGGTAGCAAGGAAAAGTACATGAAATGGAAATTTTTATGAAAATCCATGGCTTTTGATATCTTTTATTGAGAAAACATTGCACATAATATTATAGAAATGTATAATGCAAATCAGTTAGAATTAATTAGTACAACATGTATCATGCCCTGACCTAATTACAGTAGCGAAGAAATGTACATAAAAGTTTCCCTTTAATATATTAACCCTTTCCCGAACGACAAAATTTTAGGGTGATCCACTTCAAAAACTGCCACAAATGACAAAATGGATGTTATTAAAGATATGATATGTGTAAAATATGGCACAGAAAATATTGAGACAAAAGGAAAAACTGCTGATTATCAGCAGTTTCTTCTTTTGTTTCAATGTTTTCCCAAGCCTTTTCTATTAGGGACGTCAAAACCAGGTCTTGTTTGGGAAAGGGTTAAGACAATAATTGTCCTGATTTTGATGCCCCAATCTGAGAAATGGAAGCCATTGAATGAAAAGAAGAAAATGTTGATTTTCATCATTTTCTTCTTTTGCATCAATATTTTCTATACAGTTTAAAACAAAGTTTCTGCTTTAGATATTACGAAGTATTACTTCTCCTTGCCTACAACATCTAAGGGTTGTTCTTTAATGATTGGACACCCATGTATTTTGTTGTCTTCAATTTTAACTAGTCTATATTCTGTAAGCTGGTTAAATGCCAAAAAGATCTAGATGAAAATCCCAATACCCAATTTTGTGATGTTCAGTCTTTGAATGTATAATCTTTATTCCAAAAATAGTTCTGCTCGTTAAATTTAGATTTAATTAAGTCGGCATATCTGCAAATTTTATCTTTACTGCTAAGTAGGGATTCACCCTTGGTTAACCCTTTCCCAAACAGCACATATTTAGGGCGGTCCAATTTGAAAGCTGCAGCAGACGACAATGTAAATGATCACAAAAGGCCAAAAATTCGATGTTATATATAGCCAAGAAAATATTGAGGCAAAAGGAGAAACTGCTGGTTATCAGCAGTTTCTTCTTTTGTCTCAATGTTTTCCCAAGCCATTTATTTATGTGACAGGTCTTGTTTCGGAAAGGGTTAAGATGTCTATAATATTCCATAACCAGACGGCAACATTTTAGTCTGTTTCAAATTCAAAGATATTGCAGACGACAACTTCATGTGAAAAGATTTTAATATTGTTTGGAGTAGAAAACATTGTGGAAAATGATGAAATTTGATCTTTACTGCTAAGTAGGGATTCTCCCTTGTTACAAATTTCTATAATATCCCATAACCAGATGGCAACATTTTAGACTCTTCCGAAATTCAAAGATATTGCAGACGACAACTGCAAGTGAAAAGATTTTAATATTGTTTGGAGTATAAAACATTGTGGAAAATGATGAAATTTGATCTTTACTGCTAAGTAGGGATTCTCCCTTGTTACAAATTTCTATAATATCCCATAACCAGATGGCAACATTTTAGACTTTTCCGAAATTCAAAGATATTGCAGACTACAACTGCAAGTGAATAGAATTTAAGATTGTTTGGTATTTTGGAGTAGAAAACATTGTGGAAAATGAAGAAATTGCTTGTCACAAGCAATTTCTTCATATTCAACAATGTTTTCCAAAGTCTTTAAAATTAAAATATATTGCAACCGACAATATAATTGCATTGCTGGAGCACCTAACCATGGATTCCTGTCACTTCTCATGCCAGTACTACATCCTTACCAAGCCTGCTTATCCACAAAGATTAACGATTATCAAACCATTGATGGGTGACAATTTTGTCAGAAAAGATATTTGCCGCGTGCCGGGGATCAAACATGGGTCCTCATGAGTGACGATAAAGATGCACTACAAACTGCGCTATGGCCGCAGCCCATGTGGACAAGATTGAATTTTCCAACGCTCAGACAAATGGGTCATAATGGTAAAATAACTCTTCAAAGACTGTATAAGAATCAAACTTATTTTTTCTCCAAACAAGGAAAATTATTACGAGATTAAAAATTTAATTTGAACATTAATCTAAAATTAGTGCCAACATCGGGCCAAGTGGAAATGAACTTGGTCACCTCTAAGCCTCTTCCCAAATGACAATATTTTAGACTGGTCCAAATCAAACACAACACAACATTTCACAAACTGAATGAGATCTACAAGTAAACCTGCGAATATCATTGCTAATCATAGCTAAAAAACTCAGCGGAAAAGAAGGAAATGCTGTTTGTAAGCATCTTTTTTCTATCAGTGTTTGCTAATAATCAGTCAATGTTTCATTAAGGATTAAGTCCCATTACCAAACAGCAAAATATCAGACAAATTTAAATTCCACAGCTTTGCAGGCGGCAATATCAAATGACTGCTATTCTACATCTTTAGGGTCTTTTGGGGTAGAAAACATTGTGGGAAATGAAGAAATTGCTTGTCACAAGCAATTTCTTCATTTTCCACAATGTTTTCCAAAGCATTTCTCTTGTAGGGCGTCAAAAAGCATCAATGTGTGGTAAGGATTAAAATAACTGATTATAACCATATTTATAAATCCATAATCATTAATACAATCTCTTCAGCCCTTTCCCAAATGGCGAAATTTTATACTATTCCAATTACTAATATGCTTCAGACGACAAAGCAGACGACAACATGGATGTTGATAAAGAATATAACAGTGAGAACAGAAAATAAAAGAGTCGAGGATGCTTATTATCATAATTTGTTTCTTTTGCCTCTACGTTTTTCCAAAGCTATATTATATAATTTAGGGACATCAAATCAAGGTCTCTTTTGGCCAAGGGTTAATTAATATTTTTGAAATTAATATCATTGAACCTGCCAGATTTAAAGATTAACAAAAAATTGTTCTACATTTTAATGAAAGGGTTCATTATATTGGGAACCTTAAATGAGCTGTCAGAGGACAAGTCCCCCCCCCTTTTCGATTAACTCTTTGGAAAATCAATTGTGAGCCAAAAGAAGAAAATGTTGATGGACCAGTATATGGGACTTTTAAGTATAGTCCAGCAACATTAACCCAGGACATCTGCATATATAATTACCCCACTCCGGCAATGTTTTGTTAAGACGTTCAATTAACAGACTTTGCACACGAAAATTAAGTTGTCCCGGGTTTTGGTGGACTATAACACTGTTTTTTTGTGGTCTCACATTCATGTGCATCGTTTCAGAGCAATAGCTAGATTGATTGATTGATAGGGGTCAATAGGGGTTTGTGTCTCTTCCAACTACTATGGTCATACTGCAGTGACTGGAGCAGCTAACTATGGATTCCTGTTATTTCTCATACCAGTATTACCACAGCATCCTTACCCAACCTCCAGCTGCTGACTACCACATAGGTGAACGATCAACAAACTACTGGTGGGCGACAATTTCGTAAGAAAGGATATTTGCCACAGCCAGGGATCAAACCCGGACATCAATAATAAGATTCTTTGCGCTTCCAACTGCGCCTTGGCCAGTGATTGGGAAAGACATTTCTTCAATGGGACAATGTCGCTTCCACTTACAAAATCAATGTGATATTTTGAAAATTGATGTGACGATTATAGAGTAAAATTGCTCCATTCTCATATACAGCAAAATTCAATGGGACAAGGGCCCACTCATTAGCTAAAACAATGTGACATTTGGAATTTCAATGTGACTATGGTGCATGGCGCAGGCCTTTCCCAGTCACTGCCTGGCCGAGGCATATATATTGATAGATGAACGTATATAGAAACATGCTTTCAGAAACCTTTACCGTTTCCAGAACGAGACCTGGTTTTGCGATGTCCGCAATATGAACTGTTTGTGGAAACTTTTTGCCTCATTACTTTCTGTGTCATGTTGTGCATATAAGCTTCGTTATCAACACCCATTTTGTCGTCTGTGGTAACTTTCAAATTGGACTACCCTTCAATTTTATAGGTTAGGAAAGGGCTAATTCCCGTTAAATAAAATTCAATATTTGAACCTGAGTACTACATGAACTTTGCAACCAAAATGCTATAAAACATGTTTCATCTATTATTTATTGAAATGGAGTAGAGTGCACAAACATTAACCCAGGGCAAACTAATAATCATTGGCAGAATCTTTTAGTTGATTGTGTCCTAAGAAAATATTGCCAAACTGGGGTTATTAGTTATTACATAATTATAGAAGCTTTTCTTCGCAACCTACAGTTGTCGCCACACCGTATGGCACATGTTTATGTTTTCTTTAACGTTCAATTACATTTGAACAAAACATAAACATTGTGCCATACGATGTGGCGACAACTGTAGTAACTGCAGCATATTTTAACCCTCTCCCAAACAAGACCTGGTTTTGACCCTTAATAGAAAAAGCTTGGGAAACCAAAAACATTGAAACAAAAGAAGAAACTGATGATAACCAGCAGTTTCTCCTTTTGTCTCGATATTTTCTGTGCCATATTTTACACAAAATCTCTCTTTTATAACATCCATTTTGTCATTTTTGGCAGTTTTTGAAGTGGGTCGCCCTAACATTTTGCCGTTTGGGAAAGGGTTAAGCTACATGTTACTAAGTTGGCAAAGAAAGATTCATCATTCATTATATTGGTTATAAGCATTGTCTTCTTTTGCCTCAATGTTTTCCCAAGCCATTTCCATAAGGGACTTCAGAACCAGGCCCCGGTTTCTCGAAAAAACTTAAGTATGTTCTCATGCTCAAATCTGAGCACCATGCTCAAATCGCACGAAATCCACGTGAACTTCAACCGAATACCCTTCAACGGTGGGGAGTATCCCTTTGAAGTTGAGCATGTTCTCATGAGAATTAATATACTTAAGTTTTTTTCGAGAAACCGGGGCCAGGTGTTGTTTGGGAAAGATATATAAGACCAGTTTAAAATTCTAATCTGTGTATAAGGGTCTACAAAATTAATTTGTCTAAGTAGCAAGACTTAACCCTTTTCCAAATGACACACATTTTAGATTGGTCCAGTTTCAAATCCTGTGAATACAATATAATAAATGTTACGAAAAACAGTGGATTTTCAGTTTGCAGCATATAAATCCTTGAGGGAAAAGGAGAAAATGTTGGTTATCAGCATTTCTTCTTTTCCTTCAAATCTTGCCATAACCATATTCCTGTTGGGCCATCGAAAACTAGGTCCTAATTGGGAAAGGAATAAATGATGATAAAAAGACATTGACCCTGATTAAATTTAAGACATCTAAATAAAGATTTATACCCTTTGCGAAATGAAGGACCAGTTTCATTAAAACATTACAGGCCTGGAGACATACCCGATTCTGCACCCACATCACAGCCAGAGCAAGTGCCCTGGAGTTGTACAGCCTATTTTTGGTTGCTATGGGGACATGATATGAACACGAAATTGTATGTGACCAGGCCTAAAGACGTACATGACATCTACATAATGTAATGACCCCATTTCCATTATGCATTCTTGAGACCCTCCATTGACAGACTTTGCGAATATTTTTGATTGGTCCAGACACCAAACACAGAGATATTGCAGATGAAAATTTCTAGTGAATGAAATTTTACGTTCTATGATTTTTCCCATTAAAAACTTTCTTGCTCTTTCTAAGTACAAAACAATGTGGGAAATGAAGAAATTGCTTGTGACATCACAAGCAATTTCTCCATTTTCCACAATGTTTCCCAGGGGCATTAAAAAGCATCACTATGTTGGATTTTGGTTCAGTTGTCCGGAGTATTAAAGTGACATTTCAGAATTTTTTGTCATAAATTTTACTTTTATTCTTATCTAAAAGAGCATATTTCCTTATGAAAATTCTGAAAATTTCAAGCCAAAATATTGCGCCGTTTACGAGAAATTTATATTTTTGTGTTAAAATTGAACAAATTGTTGTGGACAACAGTTCGGATTTATATGCAATTTATCGATTATGTCTCAACTTTAAATGCGTGTTTCTCGCTTATTGGCAACAACTTAAAAAAACTAATAGTATTTATACTCATTAGAATAACCAATCTTGGCATCAAGACATACTTTAAACTATAAAGACCTGAAGGTCTTGAGTCGCTCCACAGGCCTGAATTTCTTGTGGTTTACTATATAAAAAATTTGACAAATTTATCTAAATGCTTAAACCGATATATTTTTAAATTCTTGTGATTCTTAGAGCAGAAACAAAGTAAAGAGAAGCAATTATGTGGTCAAAGAGAAAAGAAGGTAAATGATTGACTAATATTTTGGAGATTTTTAGAGTGATGATAAAGTTGAAAACTGTCATTATGCCAAATTCAAGGGCACATAATTCAATATGTGAGTTAATAATTGTGGTAGACTAAGGGAAGTAACTTTTGATAGGAGCAATTTAAAGTTCAGTAAGAGTTGTTTTTCTTTATGATAATTAGTTCAAGAAGTTGCCATTGTGCATGTAACATAGTGGTCATGAAAATAAAGATACATTCTGATCTAAAAATATGATTTTGACTTGATAATTTATGTCTTGAACACCACAATAATCAAGCTGAATATCAAACTCAAGCAAGATCTTATGGTCTGTCCAAATTTTGTCAGTATTAATCTATATATGTGGCCACAAAAGTGAAAAAAGTGTCGAAAACTGAAATTTTGTCAATTTCTAGGGCACATAACTCAGATTGTAGCAATGCAATCATCCTGAAAATTACACAAAAGCAAGATCTTGTTGTCAACAAGATTCTGTCCAAATATCATCTTGATTGTTAACTGGTTAACAATTATGGTTGTTAGAGTGAAAACAAAGTCAAAAATTGAAATTTTGTCAAATTCAAGGGCACATAACTCATGATGTAAAATTCCGATCAAGCTGAAAATTAAACCCAGGCAGGATATCATGCTTATATATATTTTGTCCAAGTTTTGTCTAGATTGGTTGATATTTGTAGATTTTAGAGTAAAAATAAAGTCAAAACCAGCTTTTTTTGACGTTCAAGGGCAGATAACTCAAGTTATTCTGATTCAATCCAAACTCTTTGTAGGAATCTGAGAGAGGGTCACCCAAGGATCATTCCTGTGAAGTTTGGTTGAAATCCATCCAGTAGTTTCTGAGAAGAAGATTTTTAAAGAAAAAGTTTACGGACGCACGGACGGACGCACGACAGACACACCGCCATGACAATAGCCCGCTGGCCTGAAAGGCCAGTGGAGCTAAAAATTGAAATTGTAATGAAATGTCCCTTTAAGTATTGGTGCACTATACCAGTATTTCAGCACCTATAGCTACTAAAGAAGTAGATCTAGCTTGCATAATCATGTACTTTATGATCAATCCTTTCCCAAATGACAAAATCCTAGACTGCTCTAAAATGAATGAAGGTGCGGAAAATAATCTAAATGTGACAAAATGTATAGAAATTGTATTCCTTAGCAAGGAAAGCCTTGAGAAAGGTATTTCCTTAGTTCTGCTAAAAGTCTTCAGCACCATTTTTATCAGAGACCAGGCCCCGGTTTCTCGAAAAAACTAAAAAAGTTAAGTATATTCTCATGAGTACATGCTCAATTTCAATTGAATACCAATCAACGTTGATTGGTATTCAATTGAAGTTCACATGAATTTCATGTGATTTGGGCACGGTGCTCAGATTTGAGTCTGAGAACGTACTTAAGTTTTTTCAAGAAACTGGGGCCAGTTCTAGACCAGTTTTGACATAGATAGAAGAAAACACTTGAGAAAACATTGACGCAATAGAAGCATTTTCACCTTTTGCCTCAATATTCTAATTTGTGCACAAATATCATCTTCATGAACACCCATTTTGTCGTATGCCACAGATCTCAAATTCGAACCCTCTAAATTTTTTGCCATTTGGGAAAGTGTTGATCATGTACTTTAATGATTATGGGGCAAAACTATATTAAGCTGTTAGTGAACCAGTGACCTGGTCGATAATTTCATCGCTTTTCCACAAAAACCTCGTAACTGAAACTTAGAACAAACAGCAGTTACGAGGTTTTTGCTAAAAGGCAGCCATTTATAGCCTTGGTTACCCATGGTGCAACACTGCCAAGATGCCATAACCGGTTTTTATTCCATTATCCCTTTTTAACAAACGCCCCCTGATTTTTACAAACCTTATAGGAAAAGCCTGGGAAAACATTGCTGCAAAAGAAGAAAATGCTGATTATCAGCATTTTCTTCTTTTGCATCAATATTTTCTGCGCTATATTGTGTTTAAATCAAATATTTTTCAACATTCACTTTGTTGTCTGCTGCATCTTTCAAATTGGAACAGTCTATTTTTTGCTGTTTGGGAAAGGGCTAGTTAATACCCAGCATAATTGATGATGCTAGTAACCTTAAGCTAATAAAAGAGGACATTTTTACACCCTTTCTTTGCCATAAATGTTGGACAGAACCAAAAATTCCAAGGTGTTGCAGACCTCAAAATAAGGGATTCCAAAATAAGGTGCACCACAAGACATATTCGTGAAATTGATAATTGATTGATTGGAGTTTTGCACCCTACTCAAAATCCATGGTCATATAGAGAACAAAGCTTCGTTTAAAATCTTTATTCGAAAGACTGGAGAAGCAGAAGCCCAGGGGTAAAAGTTGAAAATTTTGAAAATCCTGAAAACCTGGAAAAGTCTGTATTTATATGGTAAAAATCGAGAAAATGGGGCATTTTGGAATACTCATAAACCTGAACTTCAGGCATATGCCTGAAAACTTTTACCCCTGGAAGCCTTGTTTTACAAGTACAGCTAGCACGCCACAAGAAAAAGCTGAAGATGCCAAAATGGATGTTAATAAACTTTTTTGTGCATAATATAGCTCATTAAGATATTGAACCTAAAGGAGGAAATGCTCGTAAGCAACATTTCTTCTTTAGCTTCAATATTTTTGAATACCTTTTTACTATTAAATGCATCAAAAGGCGCGTCGCTGAAAGACCAAACAATGTGCAATTGTAATAATTACTTGAATTGTTAACATCTTTGAATGTGGACCAGTTTAATATAATAATTTGCTGTCTGGTAATGGGTTAAAACAATAGTTACAATGTAAGTGAATGAAATCAACGAAAATCGTCATTACGATTATTCTATTTCCTCCACCCTCACTGCCATCATTAACATATCGCCCGTGGGGGATCAAAACCTCGTAACTTCAGCTTTGTCAAGCTGCAGTTACGAGGTTTTGACTCCCCACCAACAATATCGTGTAGGTGGAATATAGACATCAACCTTTTCCTAAATTAATAACAAAATTTCATGGGCGTCTTATTTGAAAGCTGCTGCAAACTACATAATGTATGTTGATAAGAATAGTTATTCATGTACAATGTAGCACAAAAAATATTGAGTCAAAAGAAGAAAATGCTGATTATCAGCATTTTCTTCTTTTGCCTCAATGTTTTTCCAAGTCTTTTCTGATGGGGTTGTCAAAATCAGGTCTTACTTGGGAAAGGGTTGACTATGATTATTCATGATTAGTGTACAAGGTATACATTGTTTTGTGAGCCATTACCAGGCTTGTCAATCCAGGTCAAAAGTGGCGTACATCGGAGGTCGTCATAAACCCCCTACATATGTATTTAACATACATGTGACAATGTACTCCTTTAAGGCATGTTCATGATTTGAATACGCCCATTATGGTTATTTTACATGTTGCCTTTCTTCATAAAACTTGTAACTACAGATCATTTATTGCTGTAGTTACGATACAAAATTAGAGCAACAATATCTATTATTAACCCATAATCAAACATTCTGTTAAAACAAGAGCCGTCAGAGACGGACAATGCTCCCCGAATAAGGCATTGTCACAATAAATATATGCCATGCAGAGCTAATATAAAGCTATCAAATGTTAAGCCCCCTTTTTCCATGACATATTTTGTATACGCAAATTTTAAATAGTTTATTGTCAAGGTCATCTGATTTGCTACTCAAATATGAAATTTCATCAAATTCTGACCATTAGACTAGGAGAAATTAGAGAAAAACTGTATTTAACCTTAAGTCCCCTTTTCCCATGACGAGGCCTCAAATCAAAAAACCGGGAAAAGTACATCGGCATCTTGTCATAGGGAGTTCACATGGTAAGTTTCATTTGATTTGGCCCAAGGGTTATGGAGAAATGGCTTCGGACGGACGGACGGACGGACGGAATGACGGACGGACGGACAGACAAAGCGGCGACTATATGCTCTCCCTTCGGGGAGCATAATAAAATTTCACCAAATGTTAGCCCCCGCTATACGACAATAGCAGTTGAAAGCAGCGTAAATCCTCAATGAACCCAATCACCAAAATGGTATGTCCTGTGATATGTGAGGTTTTGCTCTTCCAGTCTCTCTGTTCTTCCACAAAAAACCTTTGGAATTGAGTTAACCATAGAATTGAGTTAACCATGGAATTGAGTTAACCATGGAATTGAGTTGACCAAAGGGGGACAAACTTTTCTAAGGAGACAAACAAATGTTTATCTGCCTAAATACTTGTGAGAGTTATAGTCCTTGGCCTTCAACTCAATGCTTAAGTTCATGACATCACTGACATGCAACATTTCAATGCAATAAGGTCAGTGGGTCTGGAGTAATTAATTAATTAATTAATAAATTAATTAATTAATTGGGGTTTTACAGCTCTTCTACCAGTCCTGTTATAGTCATATTGGTCAAAACAGTAATAAGAGTTGTAAGTTATTGTTTACTAAAATTCTAGCCACAGTAGCTGATTTTCTATCAGATATCATACTCTGAATCCACAGTAGTTGATTTCCTGTCAGATATCTTAATCTGAATCCAGATTTTGGTCAAAACAGCGATAAGAGTTGTTAGTTATTGTTTACTAAAATTCTAGCCACAGTAGTTGATTTCCAATCGGATATCATACTCTGAATCCAGATTTTCGTCAAAACAGGGATAAGAGATGTTAGTTATTGTTTACTAAAATTCTAGCCACAGTAGCTAATTACCTGTCATATATCATACTCTGAATCCAGATTTTTGTCAAAACAGTAATAAGAGTTGTTAGTTATTGTTTACTAAAATTCTAGAAACAGTAGTTGATTACCTGTCATATATCATACTCTGAATCCAGATTTTTGTCAAAACAGTAATAAGAGTTGTTAGTTATTGTTTACTAAAATTCTAGCCACAGTAGCTGATTACCTGTCATATATCATACTCTGAATCCAGATTTTTGTCAAAACAGCTAGTAATAAGAGTTGTTAGTTATTGTTTACTAAAATTCTAGAAACAGTAGTTGATTACCTGTCATATATCATACTCTGAATCCAGATTTTTGTCAAAAAAGTAATAAGAGTTGTTAGTTATTGTTTACTAAAATTCTAGCCACAGTAGCTGATTACCTGTCATATATCATACTCTGAATCCAGATTTTTGTCAAAACAGTAATAAGAGTTGTTAATTATTGTTTACTAAAATTCTAGAAACAGTAGTTGATTTCCTATCAGATATCATACTACACCAGTACTACCAGAATACACAATCCATGCCTCTAGCTGCTCCCTCACATAGATGATTCACACCCATTTGTGAGAGACAAATGACTTGTCAAATGTAAGAACATGCAGATATTGGCTAAGGTAAGGTTTCGAACTCACGACCCCTGCAATGAGTCTGGAGATATTAAGAAACTAATAGCTATGTCTTAAACCAGTTAGGACTCATGGCTGACTTGAAATTTACCTAAACTCAGGTCAAGCTGAAAAAGTGCATGGCCTGCATGGACACGACCATGGGTTAAGCCCAGAACTACCTAAAGTGCATAAAATCTTTGCTTCTCTTCGAAAACCTTGTAACTGCAGCTTTTTAAAGCTGCAGTTACAAGGTTTTAGAAGAAAAGCAGCAATATTCATAACAAAAGTTTTACGCTACACCCTGGATGAGCATTTCTAAGTACCTATGATCGACATTATCAGAACGATAACGATCTTTATTGTCTTGTCTTTTGTTTGCGGAGCCCATCAAACCCGTCTATCATCGATTGGTTAAGGTCAGCGAGTAAAAATTATCACTCAAATGAGTAATTCTACATAAAGGACTCAATGTAGAATAGAAATTTACCTTTGACATGTAAAAAGGATGCTCCAAGATATCATTTAAACAAACTGTTTTATGGTTTTGTACTAAAACTGAAGTGCCAATGCAACAGAATGTTGTTTTTTGTATGCAGTTTTATTCTTTCATCAATTTCATAGTCATAGTTCAATTCCTATGTATCACCAGTTCTTCATTGATTGATTAGGGTTTAATGCCTCTTTCAACTGCTATAGTTGTATAGCACTGGCTGGAGCACCTAACCATGGGTTCCTGTCATTTCTAACACCAGTACTACTACAACATCCTTACAGAGCCTCCAACTACTCTCCCACATAGGTTAACGATTATCAAACTATTGGTGGGGGACAATTTTGTCAGAAAGGTTGTTTGTCACAGCCGGGTATCGAACCTAAGACCTCATGAATGTGAGTCGGCTGCACTAACAAATGTGTTATGGCCGTGGCTAACTAGTAATTGAAGCTAGGGCAGTGAAACACTATGCTCAGAGAAATGCCCTCCCACGAAAGATTTCACCATAACTCAAACCTACAATTCAGATGACTAACAGCTAGTGACGAAATTTCTTCTTTTCTTTCAATGTTCTCCCAAAATATTTCTACTAGAGACTGCAAAACAAGGTACGACTTCCCCTGCGAAAAAAAGTTCAAGAACGAATTTCTAGTTCTAGAACTGTTCTAGAACATTTAATGGCACTTCTAGAACTGTTCTAGAACAGTCATTTAATGTTTATTTAAGTTCCAGAACTGTTCTAGAATGTTCTAGACTGTTAAATGGCACTTCCAAAACTGTTCTAGAAGTGCCATTTAACATTCTAGAACATTCTACAACAGTTCTTTAACTTAAAGGGGGAATAACACTTAACATTTTACAAATTTTCCGAGAACTTCGTACAAAAAAATAAGTATATATTATTAAAATATGGTCTTTAAATTGCATATATGCCAAATCTTAGCTTTCTACCTTGTGTATTGGCTTAGATGTCAAACGGATTTAAAACCCCATGATTTTTTGTCGGGGGGGATAGTATTTACAATAATGGAGCATATGGGGTTTTAAATCTGTCAACATCCTAGCCAATACACAAGATAGAAAGCTAAGATTTGGCATAGATGCAATTTAAAGGCCATATTTTCATACTATATATCGTTGGTGGGGAGTCAAATCCTCGTAACTACAGCTTGAATAAGCTGGAGTTACGAGGTTTTGACTCCCCACCGACGATATTTATTTTTTTGCACGAAGTTCTCGGAAAATTTGTAAGATGTTAAGTGTTATTCCCCCTTTAAACTTTTCACCGGGGCTGCTCAAGGAAGAATCTATTGCATCATTCTAACAAGAGCTGTCCGAAGACAGCACGCTCAACTTTCTAAGTGGCTTAGTATAAAGGGGGCATGACTCCAAATATAGTGGAGCCAGGGTCATGGGCCCTGGTAGTAAGGTAGAGGGTGTGATGGTGAATAAGTATTCCAAGTTTGGGTTGAATCCCTTTGATAGTATGGAAGTCATTGATGTTTGAAAAAACTTTAACCTTTGTTGCAACGCCGACACCAACGCCGACGCCCGGGTGACAGTATAAGCTCTCATTTTCTTCGAAAAGTCGAGCTCAAAATGTAGGTTTTACTGTAACTATATCAGACTGCACTCTTTTGGAAATCGGAGACCATTTTCCTGTGGTGCTACCTCTAAATTTCTTACCGGTATTTCCCCTTATAATTTCTTTACCTATCTCTATTATTGAGAGAGCAATGACCTGTAATCAAGCGCCAATTTTAACCCTTTCCCAGACAAAATTTTCGAATAGTCCTCAATTAGAAAATTTAATATTCTTATCATGCCAATAAAAGTTATGGAAAGAATCATTATCATTCGAAAGAATAGAGAAAATAATAGTCATCAGCATTTTCTTTCTATCAAATGTTTCCAAAGCTACTGTTACTGCACGAAGTTATCTAAACCAGGTATTTGGGGAAAATTTTGTCTGCAATTCTCTCTTGAACTTGGGAAGATTCATAATTTTGTTGTTTAGGGAAGGGTTAGGGCGAGTCCCATCAAATTTGTCTATTCCTGATAAATGAGGTGAACTAGTGTGCATTAACAATTAATTCACTGGGTCTTATAATGCAACAACAATGCATGTGCAATGCTATACATTGTACCAAGGAACTTGTCCATACATGTTCCAAAACAACAAAATTTTAGTCAAAAAAGGGAACGATTTTATTAAGTAAACCATGACATACATGTATTTTAAGACAAACATTTTGTGTGTGTTGTTATGAAATCTGGTAACTACGGCTTGATTCAAGCGGTAAATAAGAGATTTTGTAATAACACTAACGGTTTATCAATACATAATGGTAACCCATTCTATTTTGAGTACAAAATTCATTGCTATTTATTTTTTGTCTGTAACTCTTTCTGTTCCAACAGGTGGCAGACAAGTTAACCCTTTCCCACACAACCAAATCATAGACTGGCCCAACAGGGAAGCTCCTCCAGACATCAAATTTGATATTGATTACGATAGAATTTGTCTGAAATATATCTGAGATAATACTTAGGCAAAAGGAGGAAATGCTAGTAATCAGCATTTTCTTCTTTTGTCTCAATATCATCACAAACATTTTCCATTTACTCAACTGGACTTCAAAACCTTGCTTTGGAAAGAATCTCAGCATAATACCACTATCAGACTTCAGCATTTTCTTCTTTTGTCTCAATATCATCACAAACATTTTCTATTTACTCAACTAGACTTCAAAACCTTGCTTCGGAAAGAATCTCAGCATAATACCACTATCAGACTTCAATTTGAAAACTAGAAAAGGCTGAAAATTTGTGGATTTTGATAAGCAAACATTGGCGCAAAATGGTTCCAAACATTCTTGAAAAGAGCCACCAAAACGAGGCATTGACAGAGACCTAAATGAACAAGTCGTCGCTATTCAACAAAAACCTTGTAACTGCAGCTTGTTTAAAGCTGCAGTTATGATGTTTTTGTTGAAAAGCTACAAAATCATCTTGAATTCCTACAGGAAAAGTGATAAGCTGTCATCTGAATACAACCTTAAATTTGGAATTGTCTGGAATTTTGTCATCTAAAATAAAGTTATAAGTAAATTTATTAGATAAACAAGAGATCAATTTTTGAGTGCATGCAAACTTGGGTAGCCTAGTTTGAGGCCAGTAAACTATAGATACTTACAACATAGGGTTTGTATGAGAAAACATGGGTTTTGTTTACATAATTATATCCTCCCTTTTTGACTGTTGAAGGTTTCATAACCCATTCTGATGTAAATAAACTATAGATATAGGTCCCGATAATTGAACTGGCAGAGCATCCCTAGCTAATAGCTAGGGCTGCTCAGCCTGGTCAATTATCGGGACCTATACCCACAACTTTAGATTTGGTTTATTGGGGATTTACGCCGTTTTCAACTGCCAGGGTCATATTGTGGCGGCTGGAGCACCTAAGCATGGATTCCTGTCGTTTCTCACACCAGTACTACCACAACACCCTTACCGAGCCTCCAGCTGCTCCCCCACATAGGTTCACGGTATCAAACCATTGATGGGTGACATTTTTGTCAGTAAGGGTATTTGCCGCGGCCAGGTATCGAACCCAGGACCTCTCAAATGAGAGGCAGATGCGATACCAACTGCGCCATGGCCACGGCCTTCCCACAACTTTAGGGTTGAGGATAAAAAGCATAGATTTAGCTAACAAATTCTCTTTTATTGATGACTGTCGAGTGCAAGCGCACTAAGCTGACCTACTTTGATGCTGGTAACCTATAATAATAGATACTCTTGGTTGACAGATGGGATTCGGAAAAAAAATAATATAATGGATTTATATTAGAATCTAGAGCACAGACAATAAACTGACAACTTTATTTTCAAAATTGTTTTCATCAGCAATGGCTTTTCGATTCCATTAGATGAGTGTCTATAAGAAAACATTGCCGAAGTCAGGCCATTATATATGCAAAAGAGCCAGGTATAAATATCGGCACATTATAGCTATAGCATTACTCCCTCTAATAAATGAGGGGCGGAGGTGGTGCAGTGGTAACGCACTGGACTTGAAACACAGGGGTTGCTGGTTCGATCCCCCGCTACTCCAGTCATTCGGATGAGACTTTAAACAGAGGTCCCGTCTCCATATGACCTTAGCAGTTGAGTGGGACGTAAAACTCCATTCAATCCAATCCCTCTAATGAATGACTGTTAAAATGTATATTCAGAGGCCAAGTTTGATGCTTTTATGTCAACTGAAGATACCAACAACATACCACTGCTAAAAGTTCATTTAAATTCAAGAACTGTTCTAGAACATTAAATGACACTTCTAGAATCATTCTAGAAATGCCATTTAACATTCTAGAACATTTTAGACATTTCTGTTTGCAGGGGTAGGGTTGGGAATAAGAACTCATTTACTCCAGGTAACCATTATTCCATCCACACTTGCTTAATGCATTAAGACTTTTACCGGTAAGTGCATGTAGACTCAGTTGGCCTACTTTACTTCCAAGAACCTACAGACACCCACAACATAGAGTACAGGTGAGAAAAACATAAGATTTAGCTTGCAAAGTCACTCTAATCTTTTTTTGAACACTGTCATGGCCCAGTTGGTAATGCATCAGACTCTCGTGATGAGGTTCTGGACTCGATCCCAAACCGCGGCAAAATTTGATATCCTTTCATACTAAAAGTGTCTCCCACCAATGGTTTTATATTGTTAACCTATGCGAGAGCGCGGGAATCCATGGTTAGGTGCTCCAGCCGCGGCGATATGACCATAGCAGTAGAAAACATAGTTAAACCCCCAGTAACTCAAATCTAATCTGTTTTGAGTGCAAGCAGACTTAGTTGGTCTACTTTAATGCCAATAACCCATAGATACCCACAACATGGGTTCAGGCCAGCAAACATAGGTTGCACTCACAAACAATTTTATTTAGTTAACTGTGACATAATTTCTCACAAACTGTAGTACATTGTATTTCCACAGGTGCTGTTATAAAATCCTGTAACTACGGCTTGAGTCAAGCCGTAGTTACAAGATTTTATAGCAACCCTGATGGTTTATCAATATAATATTATAAATAGTATATCAAGTATATTGTTTAGCACAAAATGCATGCCTAATTCCCTCTAATCTGTTTTAGGTGCATGAAGACTTAGTTGGCCTATTTCAGAGCCAGTAACCCATTCATTCTCCCTGTCTGTGGTTTTGCCTAGATAATCAATATGATCATGCTTCTCGAAAATGGTTAAACACATACGGCTCAAAATTCAAAGGTGATGCAGACGAGAATTTCGATATTACTAGATGGTAACCTTGTATATGATGACCAATAGTGCATGGAAAGTATTGGGAGAAAAGAAGAACATTTTCTTCTTTTCTACCAATGTTTTCCCAAAACCAAAACCATTTTCAGGGTTGTGAAAGTGAGAGCTTGCTTGAGAAAGGGTTATCAGACTCTAGTTCTTACAGACTTTCACCTTAGTAATCTTTTCTACATGTCAAAGGAGAGAAAATTTCCAGGCAGTCATAAAATTTCCGGGGAGCCGGCTTTTTTTAAAATTCCTCTTCTTTAAAGTATTTCACGGTATTTCACCCCTACTGAGATCCATGCAACTTCGGATTTTTTTAGCAATATTCGGCAGCGGCAAATGTCGTTTTTATCAATTCCTAATGTGCATAGATTGAATACATTACCAATATTAATGCGACATCAAATTTTGATGTTGCATGAATCTCATGAGGGGATGGACTACTTGTTAATCAAACAGGCAAACTGGTAAAAAGAAATTCTCAGAAATATCATATAAATTGGTCAAACTGTATGGGTAGATTGTTTCTGTTCTGCGAAAAATTTGCATCAAGCTCATTTAGTCCATCTACTATCAAGGCAGTATCCTTTTTATCCCAGCTGCATATTACTTTTCTCATACAACAAAATTGTGCTCTTGTCTAATTTCAAAGGTGGTTTTTGATGTCAGAGGAATTCAAAATAAGATATAGGCTACCTGGAAATGCATAGTTATCTATATTGATCAAGAATGCTTTGAAAAGTGTTCAAAGCGAAAAAAATAAATTCCGAATAAGAACCCTAATCTATACCTTTTGGGAAAGCTGTGAGTACCTTTTCGTACTGTTTCACAAAGTTAAACTTGTAATTATATCATTGGAGAAGATCAAAACAATGCAACTTCATGCCCACATTTATGGACCAATCAAGATTTTACAGACAATTTAGATAAAGGTCCACCAAAGGTACATTTCTGCCAAGATTGGTCAAGATTGGCCCTCTGGTTGACTTTTAAAGAATTATTTTGTGATTTCTCTAAGTCTAATAAGCCCCACCCTGACACGCCCACATTTATGGACCAATCAAATTTTTTTTTTTGCAATTTAAGTGAAGCACCACCCAAGAAACATTTCTGCCAAGTTTGAACAAAATTGGCCCACTGGTTTGAGAGAAGAAGATTTTTAAAGAAAAGTTTACGGACGCACACACAGACGCACGCACGATGGACACAACATCATAACAATAGCTTGCTGGCCTTCGGCCAATGGAGCTAAAAACCTCTTAAAAACTTATTTTAAGCTGCAGTTACAAGGTTTTTGTTGAAAAGCGGCGATATTCCAGTGACACAGATCCAGGACATAATCATTTTTTTCTAATCTGAAGCCATCTCTATAAAATGTCTTTGAGACTTAATCAATGTAGTTCAGCTGGGATGTGAGAAAATGGGATGTTGAAGACGACAAAATAATCTAGCAATGTGTAAAACATGTCTAAAGGCCTGGTCACATACACTATCAGCCCCAGTTACACAAACTTGTCATTATGAAACCATGGATTAGGGCTGTGGATCGTTGGGTAAGTGGCGATCCGATCCGATCCACGATTCATGAGCAACGATTCACAAATCGATCCACGAATCTCTACAGTTGCAAAAGTGGTCAGAAATCTTGTTGCAGAAGACAAATTAAGTGTCAGTTATTCACATTTTCTTCGTTTCTCCTTATGGGTTTTCATCTGCAGGGCTAGCGCTGGCGATCGCCACTTGAGCCATTGGCGACAATTTAGAAAAAAAAAAAATCGAATGTGACTCAAAGGCTTGACTCCAACTTTTTGCCGTAAACCAATCACCAATAAACAAGGGTGTAAAAACTTACTTATTGTTTAACATGAAAATCGATAATCCGTGATTGACAACGTCTAAACGGTCTAGTAGACACGCGAGTTACAAATTCCTTTGTGCAATCATGTGGCGGAAAGAGGGGGCGCATCGGCGTTAAAACCATGTCAACAAAATCCCCGTAACTGCAGGTTGTTTTAAGCTGCACTTACGAAGTTTTGGTTGTAAAACAGCGATATCAAATCGACAATGCTTTCATTACGTCATCCTTTTTTCCCGCGCTTAATAGAATAGCACGCGCATTTTTTGTCAACAAACTGTAGTAAACATAGCCATATTTGGATGACCTGCCTGAGTGCACCCGCTTGAAAAAGTCACGTGATTATGTTGAGACTGGAATTTTCCGCTGTTAGGAGAGTATTTTCAATACAATTTCTATCGACTACGTCATCAAATGACAAATGTTGGCAGCGTTTCCTTTGATTTCGGCATGAAAAATGTAATGATGTACCTGTATCTTAGACTTTTTTATTTTGATAATCGTAATGTGGTATTAGAAATATATAGAACTGTAAAAAAACATGTATTAGAAACTTAGAAAGTCATGACACGAAGAATGTTCCACTATCAGTTACATTCGTATTCATAATTGGAAACTAGCTCTACCTTACATCATTTGTTTACTTCCATTTATTAGCCATTTGGCAGTTAAAGTTCGGGTAAATTAAAATAAAACGCCTTATTGTTGATCTTTTTTGTTATGTTTTAAGTATTAAACATGTTTGTTTACTTTATTATAAAAGATCGCGATCCAGCGATCTCTTGGGTGACGATTAATCGTACTCGAATCTTTGATCAGATTCGTGAATATCCGAGTACTCGGATACTCGCAGCAGCCCTACCATGGATGTTACAGTCAACATCTATAAACTGCTGCTTTATTGGTTCTGATCATGGAACCTATTCCACACTTATTTAGGGACATCAATTCCACAAAGTTGCCAATATTTTATGCTAAAAAAATCCCTTTAAGTTGTCCATGAAATTGTGGGGTGCTACATATGGATGGTGGTCAACCTCTGTATACGCTGCTGCTGTATTAGTTCTGATCATGGAATCTATTCCAGATTTATTTACAAAGTTGTCAATATCTCATGCTAGAAGAGCCTTTTAAGTGGTCCATAAAATTGTGGGGGACTATATTATGCGGTGCTATATATGGATAGTAGAGTCAACCTCTGTATAGACTGCTGCTGTATTGGTGTTGATCATGGAATCAATTCTACATTTATTTAGGCACAATATTGTCACAAAGTTGTCAATATCTCATGCTAGAATACCCATTTAACCCTTTCCCAAACAAGACCTGGTTTTGACATCCCTAAAAGAAATGGCATGGGAAAACATTGAGACAAAAGAAGAAACTGCTGATAACCAGCAGTTTCTCCTTTTGTCTCAGTATTTTCTGTGCTATCTTGTACACAAATCCTTCCTCTTTAGCATTAATTTTGTCATCTACAACAGCTTTCTAATTGGATCACCCTAAAATTTGTCTGTTTGGGAAAGGGTTAAGTTCTCCATAAAATTGTTGGGTGTTATATGGATGGAACATTTGACCTCCCTATATGCTGTTACTGTATTGGTTCTGATCATGGAATCTGTTCATGACAGAGCGCTACTGCTGCTGCTGGTTTTCAACAAAAACCTCGTAACTGCAGCTTGTTTCAAGCTGCAGTTACGAGGTTTTTGTTGAAAAGCGACTTGCTTCTGCTGCTGGTTTTCCAATAATCTGTCTATAACAGATTCTGTAGGCTTACTGACCTACTTCAGTGGGCCTAGCAATTAATATGGAGCAGGGCAAAATTATATTACCTGAAAAAATAATCACCAATTTTCAATATTTTCTTCCGAAAGACCTAAGCCTTTCCAAAACAAGCACTAATTTGTATGTCCCTTACAAGAAAAGTTTTGGAAAACATTGAGACAAAAGATCAATATTTTCTTATTTTCATCTGTCCTGTTGTTATACACAAATCTTAATTTTCATCTGTCCTGTTTTATACACAAATCCTATCTTTTTCAACATTGCTTTTGTTGTCTGCACTACTGACTAGATTTCAATCAGAACAGTCAAAATATTTGCGATTTGGGAAATTCATGGTATAAGTTTTAGAAATAACAAACCATTTCCCATTATTCTAAAAAGTTGTCTCATTTAACCCATTACCAAACAAGACCTGGTTTGACGTCCCTAATAGAAAAGGCTTGCGAAAACATTGAAACAAAAGAAGAAACTGCTGATAACCAGCAGTTTCTCCTTTTGTCTCCATATTTTCTAACCCATATTTCACACAATTCCTATCTTTAATAACATTCATTTTGTCATTTTTGTCAGTTTCTGAAGTGGATCACCCTAAAAATTTTGTCGTTTGGTAATGGGTTAATTCATGATGACAGTGACACCATAGTAAGATGCCTTATAATTTTCACAGACTAATCCCAAAATCAATGGAGTTCACAGCTTCATCAGTTTTAACCTATTACCAGACGGCAAAATTTTAGGCTGTTCCAAATTCAAAGATGTTGCAGACTACACTTTCAAGTGAATTGATTAAGAGATTTTTTTCCAAAGCTTTAATCTTTAGCGCGTCAAAAGGTGTCATTATGTGGGATTGGGTTAAAGACAAACAATTATTGGAAAGCTGATGCTGTCGAAAAAAATAGATGTTGATAAAGCTAGAATGGGGAACAATTTTATCCAGTTAATCGTGACGTAAATTCGGACAAATAAATAGAATTTCATATGTGTTGTTACATAATTTCGTAACTACGGCTTGAATCAAGCCGTAGTTACGAGATTTTATAACAACACCGACAGTTTATCAAAACATAACGGTATACTCAGTCTATTTTCAACACAAAATTATTTGCCATTCTTGTACAATATATTAAGGCAAAAGGATAAAATGCTGGTTATAAGTACTTCCTTTTGCATCAATGCTTTCCAAAGCTCTTCCTACCACCAATGTCTAAACTACAAATACTTTCCATCAGAGTCAATTGTGTAAAACAGAAAATAATGGTCACCGATATTTCCTCGATTCTTCACTGTAGCATTATTTTATTTCTTAGCTTAAAAGATTTTTTTCTACAATTGTACAAAGTAATTTTGCTGAATGATATGGTATCAATTTGGTTCTTTTCAAATTTTAATATATTTTCGAGAAAAGGGTTAAACCAATGAATCCCATAAATACTGTATATCTTGGCTTATTTCTACGATTTTGTTCATGATCGTGGCTGACAATTTTCACAGACCAATCCTAAAATCGATAGAGCTCGTGACTTCATCATAACCTCATTAGTTTGTAAGACCCCCAATTATTTAGGTCAATCCTATCATTTAGGTGTTGATGCGTTAGCGCAAAAGTGGCCTAATTTACTTTACATTTTTCCAAACAATCCATGGTTTCATCTTATGCTGTTTGTGTCTTATTACAGTTGTGTTTAAAGCTTTAACAGACAGTATAGACTAAGATCAGCCTGCATAGACATGCAGTCCAGTGCAGTTTTTCTGGATAGAAATTTTAAGTCAACTTGACAAGTGTTAAGGTCTAAAAAGCCAGCAAAGATGACAATGTTAATCACAAGCATTTTCTCCTATTTTCTCTCATAGTTTTCTGTATTCTAACATTGTAACATAGCATATTTATTTCAGCACATTCATACTGCATAGTCATAATAGAATTGTTGTAAACAAAATAAGTCACCATCCTACGCTACTAATTTATAAGACGGCAACATTTTTGACCTGTCAAAAGTCATGGAATTTGCAGCTGACAATTTATAGTTGGTGAAATTTTATTGTTTTTCTGGATAGAAAACAATGTGGGAAATGAAGAAATTGCTTGTTAGAAGCAATTTCTTCACTTTCAACTGTGTGTTTCAACATAGCCTTTATCTTGTAGTGCATCAAACGGCGACATTATGTGGAAATGGGTAAACCACTGATCATTTACATTGCTTTTGTAAACAACTTACAATAACAATTTGATTGATTGATTATTGGGGTTTAATGCCATTTCAGCTGCTATATGGTCATATTGCAGGAGCTCTATGACCTAACCATAGATTCCTGTTGTTTAATACCAGCACTACCACAACATCCTTACCGAGCCTCTAGCTACACACCCACATAGGTCAACGATTATCAAACCATTGGTGGGAGACAGAATTAACAGACAGAATATTCGCCACAAATGGGGATCGAATGCGAAACATCATGAGAGAAGCTGACACGCTTCCAAATATGCCATGGCAGTAGCTAACTTACAATAGATTCTGAGCTTAGTTCAGTTGAACTTATTCAAATGGACATATTATAGGATGGTATTGTTTGCTAATATTGCCTAGTCATAATGGAATTGTTGTGGACAAAAAATCATCACCCTATAGATATTAATTAATCTACAGAAATGGTGTGGGCAAAACCCTCTAACATATGAATGACCATAACTCTTTATCAAGCCAGACCTTGTTTTGATGTGACTGTAAAGGGGAAATGCTTGGGAAAACTATGAGGTAAAAGAACAAAAGCTGAGTGGTAATCAGCATTTTCTCCTTTTGAATCGTTCTTTGTACTAAATTGTATATATTTCTGCGGCAGGTCAAGGATTTTTGTGAAGGGGGTTCAAACACATCAATAGGGAGGTTAGTTTTCCTAGTTTTACACAGTTTTGACAGTATTTCTATTTATGAAAAAGAAATAATCAGGCTTCAGAAGGCTTAGTGGGGTTCGTTTGAACTCCGAACCCAGTCCAGATCTGTCACAGCATTTTCTATCTTCATCAACTTTTATGTCCTCTGCAAAATCCTTGTAAATGGAAGGGACTAAATTTCTTCTGTGTGGGAAAGGCTAAATGGAAGGCAAGCAGGCTATACCTTTCAGTAAGAAATGGATAAAGACTAGCTAAAGAAACCTTATTTTATCACATTTACTTACCGACAGTTTTTGTTCATTCATTTGTTCTAGATGTTGCCCAGTAATGCCTTGTTCACGGAAAAGTTCTGCATATCTGTATAGGTTAAGTGCAGCCATCAGATCTATAACATTTTGAACTGTCCATTGTTCAAGGGGCTGAAAGTGAAAATTGTCAAATTAAATGTTTAATCCTTGACTGTGTTCGAAAATGTCGTAACTACAGCTTGAATAAGCTGTAGTTACGACATTTTTAAACATAGTCAAGGTTATTCATTTCTAGATAGTTTTTGTTCATTCATTTGTTCTAGATGTTGTCCAGTGATGCCTTGTTCACGGAAAAGTTCTGCATATCTGTACAGGTTAAGTGCAGCCATCAGATCTATAACATTTTGTACTGTCCACTGTTCAAGGGGCTGAAAGTGAAAAATATGTTTTGAGCTAGGGCACGGAAACAGATTTTAAACCAAGTTCAATTGTGACCTTGGGCTTTCACCTACGTGAAACCAAAAGAAAATGGGCCCCTCCATAGTTCGAGTGCAACACTTCTGTAAAATTTTGTGGTCATTGGTTAAAAGGTTCTTGACTTAGAGAATGGTTAGTAACAAGTCTATGGAAAGATAAATGGATAGATGGACGGACAGACACATTGTGAAAGCAATAAACACCCCTCTAATTCTATGTGGGGGATGTAACAAAGGCATTAACCGACAGTTATTAGCAGATTTCAAACCGGAAATTGTACATCCCACTCAAAAGCTTAAGGTCATTGTCTGAAAAGAAGCAGGGGAACATGCCAACAATCCATCCTCAAGTTTAAGGTGTAGCAGTGTACATTGAACTCAAGCTCATACTATATGGGTATTGCATTCATCTGAGATGTTATGGTCAACAACATTGTGCCCAAGTCTTGCTTTGATAGGTCTATAATAATATTGTATGTAAGAGTGTTAACAAAGTCACAACAAGCCTTTTTTGACATTCCAGGGCCAATCAGGCCAAAAATCAAAGTCATCCAAGAACCTATTACCATACTTGTTTTGACCAAGTTTGATCAAGATAAGCAAACTTTTGTGAATGCTTAAGTGTTAAACACCAAAATTCATCATGATTGAATGGACATACAGATGGATGGACGGACAGTGAATGACAATAGTTCATCTTAAACGCTTGTAAGTTAACAAGTCCTTTTTCTTCTACACAGCCCTTTTGGTCTTATATATCATACCAAATCATCCCTTTTCAACAAAAACATCGTCACTGCCACTTATTTTAACCCTTTCCAAAACACAATCTGCTTTTGATGTCCCTGATAGAAAAGGCCAGGGAGGGCATTGAGGGAAAAGAAGAAGATGCTGATTCAGATTATCAGTATTTTCTCTTTTTGTTTTGATATTTTCTCAACTAATTTGTACACAAATGATACCTACATCAATGTCAATTATGTGATCTGCAGCAGCCTTGAATTTGGAACATACTTCAATTTTGGTGTTTGAGAAAGGGTTAAGCTGCAGTTACACATTTTATGTTGACAGCAGCCATATGCTGTGAAGCTCTACTTTGACTTGGTCATAAGATTAAGAAGATAAGGTCATCTACGATTTTTGAAAGAGGAAGCATCTACTTGAAAAACGTTCAACATCGGAAACAATTTACAGAAAATAGTTTCCTGGGCAGGACAGCATTGTAACCGACAGTGCCTAATTAGTTAGATTAACCCTTTACCAGACGGACAAATTCTAGACTGGTCCAAATTCAAATATGTTGCTGTTAAGTTGTCAAGTTAATGAAATCTTAAAAAAATCTTTCTATTTTAGGTTAGAAAACGTTACAAGCAATTTCTTCATTTCCCACAATGTTTTCAAAAGCCATGATTTTGTTGGGCGTCAATGTATGAGATAACCATACAGACAAATTCTAGACTTGTCCAAATTCAAAGAAGTTGCAGATGACAATTTCAAGTTGACGAAATTTTACACTTTCCATTTTTGATTAGAAAACATTGTGCAAAATTAAGAAATTGCATGTCAGAAGCAATTTCTTAATTTTCCGCAATGTTTTCCAAAGACTATATCTTGTGGAGTGTCAAAAAGTGTCATTGTGTGGGAATTGGTTAACCCTTTCAGAAAACTGGGTAAGTTTTAGTTTAGTTTGGTTTATTGGGGTTTTACGCCATTTTCAACTGCTATGGCCATATAGCGGTGGCAGGAGCACCTAACCATGCACTCCTGTTGTTTCTCATACCAGTACTACTACAACACCCTAATCGAGCCTCCAGCTACTCGCCCACATAGGTTAACAATATCAAACCATTGGTGAGTGACTTTCTGTCAGAAAGGATATTTGAAGCGAGAGTGAGAAGCAGATGATCTACCAACTGCGCTATGGCCGCAGCCTGGTTGAGTTTTAGTGCTACCTCATCTAACAAAACCTTCCGTTATTATTATTTATATGATTTTTTTTTTACTTACAATACTTCTATCGTAGGTAGTTTGTTCATCAGATCTATCCCTGTGACATGTATTCTGTGTGGCCTCTATACAACAGTTGTGACAGCATTATTATTATTATTATTATTATTACTTACAATACTTCTATCGTAGGTAGTTTGTTCATCAGATCTATCTCTGTGACATGTGTTCTGTGTGGCCTCTATACAACAGTTGTGACAGCATTATTATTATTATTATTATTATTATTACTTACAATACTTCTATCGTAGGTAGTTTGTTCATCAGATCTATCTCTGTGACATGTGTTCTGTGTGGTATCTATACAGCAGTTGTGACAACATTTTCCACAAGCTGGTGAAAATTGATAGAGAAAATTGGTTTGTAAAATACATATCGCCAGTGTAAAATGCAAATGTCAATTTTTGCAATTTTCAAAGTCAAACCTTGTATGTCCAGTTTAGACAATTCTTGCATGTTTTAGAATATTTTTACTTAACAATATTAATGACACATTGTAACCAAATTGTAAGTAAAACCTTTCAGTTTGGGAAAAGTTAGTACACCCTTTTTCTTCCCCTTTGAAATTTTCCAAAAACGGGATACGAGGTTTTGCATTAACAACAATAATATACAAGTTAACAAACTTTTTTGAAACAGTGAAAACATGCAGCTTTTGAGTTGATTGAATTTGCTTTAAAGGGATAATAGCTGTGAAAAAACTGTCTATTTGCCTCAAAAAAGGTTTACCTTTTTAAAGTATGAACAAAAAGATGCAGAAAGACCGTATTTCAAGCGAGTAACCATGCGCGGTTTACCCACAACAAGCGTATAAATGTTGGTATTCTCACATTTCCACGGCGCTCAAAATATGTTTACATTAGTGGCTAAATATAGCATAACGGGTACTTGTCACAGTCGTGAACATCCGTATACAGTCGGTTGATCATGTGATACACAGGAAAGTGTGCGTCACAAATTTAAATGAGTTCCCGTTATTTCATGAATGTTGCCCGTCACGCAGAAAAGGGCCTAATGGGAAGTCTATAAAATCAAATTTCGCGAAATGAACCAGACTCAACAGATGTCAATCATTTTTTGCTTCTGGAAAATGTAAATAAGGTAAGATGTATAAACCATTCTAGATTCAGAAAATAACCTTTGAATCAAAAGTTCCGATCCTAGTCAGTCTGCGCAGTCAGATCAGACTGACCAAGGTCGATACTTTCCACGCTTCCCATACGGTCCCTTTTAACATGACGGGTCACAAATTTGAAACATTTCGATTTCCATGGGATTCCAGTGCGTGCTTTCTTATGAATAATGTTAAACCCTTTCCCAAAACGATAAAAAATAACTGTTTCCATTTCCAATTGAAATCGGATCCAAACTGCAAAATAAATGGCATTGAAAATGTAAAATATTTAAGAAATAGCTTAGACAATATAAAGGCAAAAGGAGAAACTGCTAATAATAAGCATTCCTTTCTTTTGTCATGGTGGTTCCTCAGCTTTAGCAAATAGGGGCGTCCGAATCAGGTTTTGTATGGGAAAGGGTTAACCTCAAATTGTAGTAAATTGTTGTACTTAACCCTTTCCCATGAGGCAATAATTTTAACTTTTCATAAATTGGAATATTGAATGTTTTGTAGACGACAAAATGAGTATATAAACATAGGGTTTAGTAAAATACTGCTGGTGAAATATCTAGGCAATAGGAGGAAATGTTGGTTATCAGCGTTTCCTCAGATTGCATGAATGCTTTTTGAACTCTTTTTAGTAAGGGCATTCAAACAAGGTCATGTTTGGGAAAGAGTCAGTGCTCATCCGTATTAACGTGTCCCGTCACGCTAAAGGCGTGCTTCTATGAAGTTAGTTGAAAACTGAATTTTGAGATAACATCTATCGGACACCAACCTCATTCGAATTTTGAAATCGGATATTTAATATATTATAGGTAGATAGGAAGAACAATCTTGATTCAGAAAACTAACTTAGAGTAAAAAGTTCCGATCCTGGGTAGTCTTTGCAGTCTTCATAGATTGACAAGGACTGGTACTTTAACAATTACCAGAAGATCCCTTTTACCGAGACAGGTCAAATTTTGCAATATTACTGTTTATATTCTCTGACGTCATTTCAATGCGTGCACACGATTTGAAAATAAATACCGTTGATTTTCGTATTTTACCGTTCAGAACTCGGATAATACCGACTCGCACTTGAAATTGTAAACATTACCTACTGACATACATTGTAAAAGGGGGAAAATACGCAAATACACATTTCTGTTACAGGCGGAAAAGACTTCTTTCATAATATCAGATGATTAGACCTCGATAACACAAAAAAATATTTTTTTGCGGTATTTCTTCCTTTTTCACAGCTATTATCCCTTTAATGTTGTTATCAACAATTTAAGTTCTATTTCAGTGGCAAGTGCACCTTCATCTGTCTTCATGGCCTTTTTTACACCAGGGGCCTGTTTCATCAAAACATTTAAGTCATATTTTTGACTTACCAATGTCTTAAAAATCGCTTAAAACAACAATCGCATAACTCAGGTTTTGATAGAATGGCGATACGCATTTCTTACCCTAAATTTGTCGTAAGTCGTCGGTAAGTCAAAAATACGTCTTAAATGTTTTGATGAAACAGGCCCCATGGCCATATTCTCCAGCATGTCTAAATTGATTGTCTATATCCAAATTACATAACAAGCCATCTGATTGGACGAGACTAATGTCTCGGCCAATCAGAAGGGTTGTTGTGTAATTTCAAAGGAACACTTGAAATCAGTCTGGTAGGTAAATACCACCCCAGTACAGTCATGTGCAAATATCTATATATTTTTCTGAGTCATTAGATGCTAATCCCATGTTGACATTCTGTAGATGGTTTGTCAATAATTTCTGAGAAACAAAAGATTATTGTCAAATGTCAGAAAGGCCATTAGCCTAGCCTGGATTCTAACTAATGCCAAATAACGTTCCTGATCTTTGTATGACACTTTTTTATGTGTACAACCTACCACCTGCAAATCTTAAGGTAGTCCACCCCTATTTGGGTGGCATCATAAACATTTGGCTGTAGAATGTTCGCTTGAATAATTCCGATGTAGCATGAATCTTATTAGGGTTGGACTTTAACGTGCAAGATAGCATCAACTTCACAGATACTTATCCAACATAGACGATGATTTTCCAAATTATTTATGTAAAATGATTTTCGTTGAGAAAGACAATGAATCTTAAAATGCTTTTCGATCAATTCCCTATTAAAAATATTCTTGATCCAGATTCCGAAAGTTCATACATCTTCAAATTTGATTTCAAAATAGACTTCTTTCAACGCAAGCTATCAAAATTTTTGGTTGAATACAAATGAGACAGAATCTGGAAAAACGTCCCTTATAGCATTTGAGAACAACATGGTTCCAGATCAGCCTGCGTATACACGCAGTCTGACCAGGAACCATGTTGTTCTCCAATAGCTTCTTTGTGACCTGTAGTATGTTATAGAGAGAAGCATTGGTGTATATTGGGGTGCATTTGACAACAGGCCGATCTTGAATCTCAATTTTTAACAAGAGCCGTCACAGACGGATTATGCTCCCCGAATAAGTGTTTGTCACAAAATAAAAACTATCATACATTAAGCCCCCTTTTCCCATGACAGCTTTTTTGTACACACATTATTTATAGAATATGGTCTAGAACATCCTATTTATTACATGAGCACAAAATTTCATTAAATTCTGCCCATTAGATGAAGAGAAACAAGAGCCGTCAGAGACGGACAATGCTCCCCGAATAAGGCATTGTCACAATAAATATATGCCATGCAGAGCTAATACAAAGCTAACAAATGTTAAGCCCCCTTTTTGCATGACATATTTTGTATACGCAAATCTTTAATTGTTTATTGTCAAGGGCATCTGATTTGCTACTCAAATATGAAATTTCATCAAATTCTGACCATTAGACTAGGAGAAATTAGAGAAAAACTGTATTTAACCTTAAGTCCCCTTTTTCTATGACGAGGCCTCAAATCCAAAAACCGGGAAAAGTACATCGGCATTTTGTCATAGAGAGTTCACATGGTAAGTTTCATTTGATTTGGCCCAAGGGTTATGGAGAAATCGCTTCGGACGGACGGACGGACGGACGGACGGACGGACGGAATGACGGACGGACAGGACGGACGGACGGACGGACAGACAAAGCGGCGACTATATGCTCTCCTTTCGGGGAGCATAATAAGAGAAAAACTAATTTTTACACTAAGGCCCCTTTTTCCATGACGCAGCCTTAAATTTACAAACGGAGAAAAAGGTCCCTAGGTATTGACCCAGGGAGTTCACATGTGAAGTTTCATTGAATTTGGTCCAAGGGTTGCTGAGATATGGCTGTGGACGGACGGACGGACGGACACACGGACACACGGACACACAGACACACGGACGGACAGCGTGGCGACTATATGCTCCCCCGAAATTTTTTCGGGGAGCATAAAAATGCTATAAGGGACTTTTTCTAGATCCCGGCTCAAATGTTTCATGAAAACAAAACTTTCAAAAAGTTTGATTTTTCACCTTATTCTCTTGAACAGCATCTTTAAACTTGAAATTTGACTGAAACAAATAGCTTTCAAATTGGACCACCCTCTAAAATTGTACAGATTCAGGCGCGGATCCAGGTATTTTTCCCAGGGGGGGGGGGAAGGGGGGGGGGCAAGGTCAACCAATTTTTAACCCCTTTTTTGTCACACTCCAGGTGGGGGTCAGGGGTTCACTCTGGATCCACGCATACAGATAAATGTCATACCATGAAGGACTTAAGTGTAACTACCGTTTGTGGTGGCACACAGGGACGAATGACGCATCTATTTTGGGACATAACCAGTAATATTTTGGATAACCGCCTTTTTCGCCAAATTCCAGGGGGGGGGGGTGTCATGACCCCCTGACCCCCCCTCTGGATCCGCGCATGAGATTGGAAAAGGTTTAAACTTGAAATATGACAAACGAACTCACCTTCACATTTTTTCCCAACTTTTCCTGTTCCCCAGATGTAATCGTTACCTGAAAATATAGAATTCAACCATTAACAAACGACAAATTTTAGACTTGGCCAAATTCAGAGATGTTGCAGACGACATTATGAAGTGACTGGAATTTTACATTTTTTGTCTCTCTGGGTAGAGAATATTGTGGGAAATGCCAAATAAAGGTATTGCAGAAGACAAAATAAACAATGCCAAAGAAACAACATGTGTTTGTGAAACACTAATGCTGTATACGAGGGACGGTCGGAAAGTAGTTGGACTTATGACTAGTTCTCTAAAACCATTCAACTTTTTAACACAATTCTTTTTACACTGTTTGGACAAATTGTCCATCTATGTCTATGCATTTTTGCCATCTTCTTAGCAGCTTTTTTATTCCCACTATTAACCATGATGTAGACCCACTGTATCAGGTACAGTGTAACAGCCGGTATCAAAAGCACCCTGGTCTCAAAGGACCTCTACGGATAAGGCGAGAAATCTCCCTAAAAGGCTCAAATGGAAAAGTCATTTTTCAAAACATGCAAATTGATTATTATTTCGAACTGTATTGTTAGATATGTATCTAAATCATATGAAAACTGATTTTGTACGATCAAAAAGATTCGACAGGTACAGATAACTCTTGGTTTCTGTACCATACCCCCAAAATTACATTTTCTTACCACAACGTTATTCATTAAACCAGATTTAAGTTTTCTTTAGTTTTATAAGCAAAACATTTTCTGTAGATGTAAGGACAATTGGCGTTGAAATCATAAACCATTTTCGATTTGTCCTTAATGCGCATGCGCATCATTGAAACGAGTTTAAAGGCGAAATCTTCCCGCCAAAATTATGGCATATGGTATATGAGTACTATTTTTAGTATAAAAGTATGTTCCCCCCCGTGACCCAGCAAATCCTTTTTACCAAGGAAGCCTATGATCCAGTTACACAACATATGTCAATGGGAAGCTGGGTCAAGGGGGGGAACGATGTTAGCCAGCCTTGGGAAGGTAGGTATGCCTCGGTTTTTGGCGGGAAAGTGCGCGTTCAAAGTTGTTTCAATGGTGCGCATGCGCAATACGGACAAAACCAAAGCTGCCATATGATGTCAACACCATTTATCCCTGTATTTGTAGAAAATAAATTGCAAATAAAAATAAAAGAATCTTCATTTTACCTCTTTGAATACCGGTAGTGTAAGAAAACGAAACCATTTAGGTGGGTACTAAAATCAAGAGTTATCTGCACCTATAGAACTTTTAAAATGACATAAAAATCGGTGTTTATTTCCTTTATTTGTCTACCTAACCACAAAGCTTAATTTTGTTTCTCAATTTGTTAGTTTTGAGAATTGACCCATCGAGCTGAGCCTTTTAGGGAGAATTCTCGCCTTATCCGTAGAGGTCCTTTCTTCCTAGCTGCGATATCGTAGCCACAAACTTGATGATGGGTATTGGTTTGTGGCTACGAGTCCACCATATTCCTTCTTGTGGAGCAAGACAAAAGAGTGGAAAATACACTTTCTTGCCTAAATTTTTGAATACTAACATATCTAATCAGATGTGTATCCCATAAAAAGATATTCCATGGCACAAATTCAGGTAAAAAGTATCAATAAGAATTTTTATCAATTATTTCTTCCAACAGAAAATTCAAGTCTCAGTAGAAGAAAATGGGTGGGTACTCCGCTTCAAAATTGAATTGAACTTTATTTGAAAGTGATTTCAACATAAAACTATGCTGGATTGACAGAAAAATAGTTAACCTGTTGTCAGGTAACATTCTTACTACATTCCATAGCTTTATTTTGAAGTTTGACTATGCTAAACTTGCTGGAATGAATCATTCCAGCACCTGCTCCATTGTAACGAATAGGAAGGAATTGTAACCGAAACCCAGATCAAAATTCAAAAAGGTTTCGGTTACATTATTGCAACCATTTTCGATTTGTCCTTAATGCGCATGCGCATCATTGAAACGAGTTTAAAGGCGAAATCTTCCCGCCAAAATTATGGCATATGGTATATGAGTACTATTTTTAGTATAAAAGTACGTTCCCCCCCGTGACCCAGCAAATCCTTTTTACCAAGGAAGCCTATGATCCAGTTACACAACATATGTCAATGGGAAGCTGGGTCAAGGGGGGGAACGATGTTAGCCAGCCTTGGGAAGGTAGGTATGCCTCGGTTTTTGGCTTCGGTTACATTACAGCAAGCATTTGTTCAGTTCTAGACATAAACAAGAGCTGTCACTGTAAGATGACAATGCCCCCGACACCGCTTTGATTTTAAATTATGGCCAATCTATGTTCAAGGTCAAGGTCATCCAGGGGTCAAGGTCACCAAGGTATGTGCCTACAGAAAGGTAATGTACCAAGGAATGTTGTGGTAAAGTATGAAGCGAATATGTTAAGTAATAAGGAAGTTATGGCCAATGTTAAAGTTTTTGGACGGAATGACGGACAGACAGACGGACGGACGGACGGACAGACGGACGGACGGACAAGTCAAATTTATGATGCCTCCCTATCGGGGGCATAATAAAAGTCGCGTGGGGCTAGGTCTGGGCTATAAGAAGGGTAAAACAACTTTTGTCATGTGTAATTATATTTGATAATCTCCACTGTAGATGCGGTTGTGTGGGAGCGTGCGTAATCATGAAGTAGAGAACATTTTTCTTTGCTAATCTTGGACGCGTTTACTTCAGCATTTATTCTTTGATTTTTCTGAATTACTTCAGAATAATACTTGGCAATGACAGTTTTTTACCATTTGACATGAAACAAGTAACTATCAATCCTCGTGAATCCCCAAAAGCAACAAACATGACTACCAACTGAAGGTAACAGCTTAATTTGTTCAGGTGTGGGGAACCAGCTCATTTCCATGACTGCTGTGACTGATTTTTTATCCCAAGTTCGGAATTATGAACCCTTATTTAATCTCCAGCAATAATGGGGTTCAAATATTTAACTCCTTCACGGATTAAAATGACAAGAATGCTCTTTTGTTTTGGTTACCCTTGTTGTTCCTCTAGCAAATAGCCTATGCTACATAAAACACTTATCACATATAAGTGGACAGAATACTGTATATATACAACTATCTTTGAAAACAAACCGACCACATTATTGGCAAATGGATGTAGATTCCACCAATATATAATATACTCACCGTCATAAGAAAGTAGCCACTTTTCCGAAAGTCATATTTTTTTCAATTCTTTTTGTCCTTTTGTTTTTACACATTAACACGCTTTCCCAATGCTTCCTTTCTACACATCAATGGTTAAATGCTTTCAACATGTCCGGAAAGATGTTTAGTTGTGATATGGGTTCAAAACAATATTTTAGGATACAAAGTAAAGTTTTGTTTACTTACAGCTGTCATTTTCTGTATAAGTTGACACTGTTGAAACACAAACAAAAGTCCCATTTCAATTTTACAGAAAATCATTCCGTTGAATTGATAGAGGTCTATGAAAATTTAGCACTACCAGTATAGCATATCTCAATATTAAAAGTTTGATAATAACCGGAAGTGGTTGGTGAGTAAAGTGGAGGGAAACGTTTTCTGAATATAGAAATTGCTAAAGACCAAACAGAAACAAAAATTCAATGAATGGAGCATTTGAGGGGAAATTGGGGGTTGGTTGGGCTAAAACCGGAAACCGCCATTTTGCAAGGCTCGTGGGTGTAACGAAAATCACTTATTAGTCACTAAGCATTTTGAATAAAAACAGTATCATAAACACATATCCTTATTCATGTTTGTCCATTTTCTAGCTCTATATATGGCCCTGAATTTCTGTGGTGTGTTCCGTATCAGTAACGGATTTCCTGGAACTACCAACAAGCTACCATGCCTATTAGGATAATTCGACTGTTATCGGTACTTTCGCGAAAGCATTTTACTTGTCTTGTTGAAATGTTTTGTATTTATTTCGATACGTTCATGAATAATCCTAAAATTGCCGACCATTTACAGTAGACAAGTGGCTACTTTCTTATGACGGGGAGTATATGTTTATGCAGTTGCAAATGGAGAGACAGCAGAACGAAAAGTCCAACTACTTTCCGACCGTCCCTCGTACTGAACTGAAAAGGCCAATGTTAAGTTTTCGCATTATGGACTGACAGATAAATGGGCAGACAGACAGACAATGGTAAAGGATATGCCCCCATCCTTTCCATACAGGGGCATAACAATTTGGATGCTTTAGCAAAGAAAATATCGAGAGAAAAGAAATGCTGACAATCAGCATTTACTTCTTTCCTTTCAATATATTCCAAAGCACTTATTTGGAGATATCAAATTTAGGCATTGTTACTCACAGGGACATTAAGCATTCCTACAAAATTACTCTTTCTGACTTCCAATAAGATATAGGCTTTGAACAAGAGCTGTCACTGTAAGATGACAATGCCCCCGACACCGCTTTGATTTTAAATTATGGCCAATCTATGTTCAAGGTCAAGGTCATCCAGGGGTCAAGGTCACCAAAGTATGTGCCTACAGAAAGGTAATGTACCAAGGAATGTTGTGGTAAAGTATGAAGCGAATATGTTAAGTAATAAGAATGTTATGGCCAATGTTAAAGTTTTTGGACGGACAGACAGACGGACAGACAGACGGACAGACAGACGGACAGACGGACAAGTCAAATTTATGATGCCTCCCTATCGGGGGGCATAAAAATATCGTAGCAAATGAAGAAAATAATAGTGACAAGAAATTTCTTCATTTCCCATAATGTTCTATCTCAAAAGACCAACAAATTTCTTTCACTTCAATCTGTCGTCTGCAACATCTTTGAATTGAGACCAGTCTATAATTTTGCCGTCTGCAGCCCCTGCGAAAAATGTTCAAGAATGCATTTTAGTTCAAGAACTGTTCTAGAACATTCTAGAATATTAAATGGCAGTTCTAGAACTGCCATTTTACCCTTTCCTATACAAGACCTGGTTTTGACGTCCCTAATAGAAAATGCTTGGGAAAACTTTGAGACAAAAGAAGAAACTGCTGATAACCAGCAGTTTCTCCTTTTGTCTCAATTTTTCTCTGCTATGTTGTACACAAATTCTATCTCTATTCACATATAATTTGTCGTCTGCAACTGCTTTCAAATTGAACCACCCTTAAATTTTGTCGTTTGGGAAAGGGTTAATATTCTAGAACATTCTGCGCACCTCTGGTATACTGGGCGCAATAAATGTTGTGTTTTGTTTTTGGGCTTATATATCATGGGGGACTGCCGTCCCCACACCCCCACCCCCTGCTCTTTTTCCTTTACACTTTTTCCATTCTTTATACTTGAATTTCAATATTTATCTAAAACCTTAACCTAAACCATATAAAATAGGATAGGACAGAATTTGCGCCCGGTAAACCAGAGACTACCCGAACATTCTAGAACAGTTCTTGAACTAAAATGTCTTCTTGAATTTTTTTTGCAGGGAAGAAAATGGGTTAACCAGACCTGAGACAGACACAGATTTAGGTCAATCTGATGAATATAGCAAAAAAAAGTCAAGAACAGAGGTTCCTTTTTTAGAATCAATAAGGGAGTGACATAATTATTTGTCAATCATTCTCGACTGCTTCGAAGACTCGTGACAAAATGTCGCCAGCCAATCAGAATTCTATATTGGGTTGTGTATTTTTGTTAATACAATTCCAAATATATTTTCTGTTTCGGAATTACATTACAGTGTACAAAATATGATTGGATGAGGAAGTGTGTATGTCTTCAGGGCCTGAAGTCTTGGTCAGCTGAAATGGGAGCGACATAATCAATAGTCTATGATTCTAGTATGCCTCAAAATCTCATGACAAAACAGGTTACCAGCTTCTTCAGGTCAAAATTTTCAATATCAATCATAATTTTTTTTTAAATTTTTCCTCAAACGGCAAAAATTTAAGAGCTTCAAACAACCAAATGAGTATATTTTACCTTGTGTATGGAAGTTGTATAGATCTATTATAGCACGGAAAATATTGAGGCAAAAGGAGAAACTGCTGATTATCTGCATTTTCTTCTTTTACCTCAATGTCATCCCGAGCATTCTCTAACAAGAGCCGTCAGAGACGGACAATGCTCCCCGAATAAGGCATTGTCACAATAATATATGCCATGCAGAGCTAATATAAAGCTAACAAATTTTAAGCCCCCTTTTTGCATGACATATTTTGTATACGCAAATTTTAAATAGTTTACTGTCAAGGGCATCTGATTTGCTACTCAAATATGAAATTTCATCAAATTCTGACCATTAGACTAGGAGAAATTAGAGAAAAACTGTATTTAACCTTAAGTCCCCTTTTCCCATGACGAGGCCTCAAATCCAAAAACCGGGAAAAGTACATCGGCATTTTGTCATAGGGAGTTCACATGGTAAGTTTCATTTGATTTGGCCCAAGGGTTATGGAGAAATCGCTTCGGACGGAAGGACGGACAGAATGACGGACGGACAGACGGACGGACAGACAAAGCGGCGACTACATGCTCTCCCTTCGGGGAGCATAAAAAGGGGGGCAATGCTACAATAAGCTAGTAGAGTGCAGCAATAAAACCAGAGTCATTGTTTGGGGAAGGCCGTGGCCATAGCGCAATTGGTAGCGCATTTGCCTTTAAGGTTTACAGACCCTCAAAAAATCACCACTTTCTAGCGGTACGAAATGCATCAAATTACACACACTTGTAGATACGCTTCAAATAAGTTGATTCACCGTGTTGGATTTCAAAATTATGCTTCAAGAAGAAAATAATTTACAAATATTTTTTACTCTATATTCATATGCAAGGGAGGTAATTTTGAACATTTTGTCAAATATTTCCATAAGTATGCATAAATTCAAAATTCTAAACCGTACAAAATGCTTATGATTGTATTTGGAATGGAAATGTAACACATGTTAGGAATTATTGGCGCTTTTCAAATTTCGCTTCTGTCTCTTTGGTGCTTTTGAGGGTTTGGATACCTTAACTCAAGATGTCCCAGGTTTGATATCTGGCCATGGCAAATACCCTCTCTGACAAAATATCAACCATCAATGGTTTGATATCGTGAACCTAAGTGGGCGAGCAGCTGGAGGCTTGGTTAGGAAGTTGTGGTAGTACTGGTATGAGAAACTACAGGAATCCATGATTAGGTGCTCCAGCCGCCGCGATATGACCATAGCAGTTGGGAACAGTGCTAAACCCCAATTAACCCTTTCCCAAACGACAGAATTTTAGGGTGATCCACTTCAAAAACTGCCACAAATGACAAAATGGATGTTATTTAAGATACAAGAGGACCATGATGGTCCTATATCGCTCACCTGAACCAAGATGATATGAGCCACAGATTTGTTCAAATCAATTACTTGTGACTTTAAGACTGAAAACAAAGTTATGGTCAACAACACTGTGTCCAAATTTTGTCTCGGTTTGTCGCTATTTGTGGTTGTTAGAGTAAAAACAGTCGAAAACGGCAAATTTGTCAATTTGACGGGCTCAGTAAACTCTACTCTAATTGAGCTAATTCAAATTGGTGCAAGATCTTATGTTCAGCAACATTGTGTCCATTTCGTCTTGATTGGTCAACAATTGTAGATGCTAAAGTGTAAACAAAGTCAGAAACAATCGAAAACATCAATTTTGTCAAATTCAAGGGCATATAACTCATGACTTTCTAGTCTGACAAGACTGAGGTTCAAGCTCATCCAAGAAATTATGGTCACCAACATTGTGTCAAAGTTTCGTCTTAATAGGTCAATAATTGTAGATTCTAGAGTGTAAACAAAGTCAAAAACATTCAAAAAATCAGAATTTTGTCAAATTCAAGGGCGTATAACTCATGACCTTTTGATCTGATCAATCTGAAAACCAAACTCATACATGATCTTATAGTCCCTAACATTGTGACCAGGTTTTGTCTTGATTGGTCAATAATTGTAGATGCTAGAGTGTAAACAAAGTCGAAGACAGTAGAAAACGTCAATTTGTCGAATTCAAGGGCATATAACTCAGGAATTTTTTATCCGATCAATCTGAAAGTCGGGCTCACTTGATATTGTATAGTTCTTAACATTGTGTCAATGTTTTGTCTAGATTAGTCAATAATTGTAGATGCTAGAGTGTAAATAAAGTCAAAAACAGTCAAAAACAGCAAATTTGTCAAATTCAAGGGCGTATAACTCATGACTTATTGATCTGATCGATCTGAAAATCAAATTCATGCAAGATCTTATGGTCCCTAACATTGTCTCAAAGTTTTGTCTTGATTGGTCAATATTTGTAGATGTTAGAGTGTAAACAAAGTTGAAAACGGTCGAAAATGGTAATTTTTTCAATTTCAAGGGCACATAACTCAAGACCTCCTGGTCCGATCTGACTGAAAATCAAACTCATCCGAGATCTTATGGTCACCAACATTGTGTCAAAGTTTTGTCTTGTTTGATCAATAATTGTAGATACTAGAGTGTAAACAATGTCAAAACTAGCTATTTTTCGCATTCAAGGGCAGATAACTCCGAACTTTCTGGTTCGATCTGACCCATAATTGAACTCATCCGAGATCTTATGGTCATACATCTTTTGACCTAGTTTGGTCAAGATTGGCTTATATTTGTAGATGCTAGAGTGTTAACACGAAATTGTGGACGGACGGACAGACGGACAGACAGACAGACAGACGACGGACAAAAAGTGACCACAATAGCTCACCTTGAGCACTTCGTGCTCAGGTGAGCTAATAATTTGTGTAAAATATGGCACAGAAAATATTGAGACAAAAGGGGAAACTGCTGGTTATCAGCAGTTTCTTCTATTGTTTCAATGTTTTCCCAAGCCTATTCTATTAAGCATGTCAAAACCAGGTCTTGTTTGGGAATGGGTTAAACAAAACATTGTTTGAGGAAAATGACAAAAGGTCCTCATTTCCATATGCCAACCCGTGTCTTGTTCATTGGTAGCCACATGAAACTTTTTTTTTCAACAATGCTGCCATAAACTCGCTCATTGCACCATGCATTAGTCTTTATTTCATAAACCACACTATCATTATTTGGGAAAGCATCAAATTTTGACACTCATCTATGTGAGAGAGCAGCTGGAGGCTGACACAATGATCCTTTTCCCATGATAATCCAACCCAAGTCTTGTTTTTCGGTCATCTTACAATACAATTTTTAAGTCAAAAACTAGCTCAGTGGATCAATTACTTGGGTAAGTCATCAAAACCAAAGTCATTATTTGGACAAACATTATACCCTTTTCCAAATGACAAAATACTATTAGGGTTGTCCAATTTTGATTGGATAGTGGGCAACAAAATGATATACACTTAATCTAGAAAATGTGTTTTCCATTGATTATCAACAATTTCTTTTTTTCTCTAAATGTTTTCTGAAACCATTTTGAAAAGATGTACAGACTTCAAAACAATGTGTTGTTTGCTACAACGTAAAATGACAAAAAGGAACATTTATTTATATCCCATATCTTATTTTCCCATTGTCCTACTATACGATTTTTTTAGTAACAACGCTAGGCAAAACTAGGTCAGTATACCATTCACATGGCCAGTTTTTACATGTGACTTGTCTCCTAAATGATAATTCTAATCAATCTTCATTTTACAATGTCACCGTTAATCCTTTACTCAAGAACGAAAGAATTGTTAGGCTTTTCCAAATTGATGGTCTTTGTAGACTACAATATAAATACTATTGAAAACAGAAGACCTATCATACATATCTCAGAAATCCTTGACTGAAAAGAAGAAAATGCTGATATCCAGCATTTTCTTCTTTTCTCTCAAGGGTTTCGAAAAACATCTCATAGGGTCGTCAAAAGTAATCATTGTTTGCGAAAGGGTTTAAAACAAAGATGGAGCTATTTTTAGGCCCTTTTTAGGTTATACGACAATAAATTAAGTGCTTGAATTTTTTTATAACTCTCGCTGTCAGCTTTAAAATGTTAGAAGTATGGTGAGATGGACTTATGGCAATTTAACTTAAAATGACAACAATCTCTTTATGGACTCAAGTCTCTTTCCTTATCAAATTGAAAATTCTCAATCAACTTTTGGAAAATATTGTTTTGTAACAGTTTTTATGTCATTTTAAACTATTTCCATGACCCTTGTAGTTCACTTATTCACAAATTCCAATCTCCTGAATGAAGCTTTTGTAAATTCCAGGACATTTCCATTATGAAACTTGTGAATTCTAAGTACCCCCAGTATGAAGCTTTTGTCAATTCTTGGGCATCTCCAATTTAAGGTTTTTTTGAATTCCTAGGCATATCCACAATGAAGCTTTTGTGAATTTCATGGCATTCCCAGTATGAAGCTTTTGTGAATTCCATAGCATTCCTAGTATGAAGCTTTTGTGAATTCCATGGTATTTCTAGTATGAAGCTTTTGTGAATTCCATGGAAGCTTTGTGTACTCCATGGCATTCCCAGTGTGAAGCTTTTGTAAATTCCATGGTAATCCTAGTATGAAGCTTTTGGGAATAACATTGCATTCCCATTATGAAGCTTGTGTGGACTCCATGGCATTCTCAGCATAAAGCTTTTGTGAAGTCTTGGTATTCCCATTCCCATTATGATGCTTTTGTGAATTCCATGGCATTCCTAGTATGAAGCTTTTGTTAGTTCCATGGCATCTCCAGATTGAAGCTAGACCCCAGATAAGACTTTCTTCCAAGCGAGGCATGTTTACGCGAAATCATTGAGGAACAAGAAGAATGTATACTGAGAGTTTTCTCCTTTTGACTAAGACAGTTATTATGCTACGGCATCCAGACTTTCCTTTTTGAGTTTCATTCATTGTCAGTAGCATTCATTTTATCATCTGAGATGTCATATTAGAAAATAAATTTATTAGTCTAAAACTTGATTGCATGGAAGGGTTAAAACTAAATGTACTTAGTACATATACCAAAGTCACCAAATGAGCCATTGAGTGGGCTGTTCAATAGGAATTATCAATCATCATATAAGGGCAAAAATATACGACTAAGATTGATTTATTCAGTATGATAATTAAGGCTTTTAACTGTACTGATATATCTTAAGGTAAGTTTGGACTCGGGGGGTACTTTTTAACCGCCCAATGAATTTTTTTTATTTTCACATATGTTGTGAAGTAACATGTCTTGAACAAAATATCAAAAAATCAGGGAAGGTTTCTTCGTTCGTTTTCGTGTCAGAGTTATCTGCCCTTGACTAGTAATGGTCAATTTTCGCAAAATTACCTGTATGATTAAAAAGTCATGTAGCAAGTTATTCTGAATGGATATTTTCAAATGTTATATCAATTTAGAGACATAACATATTCACAAAAGCGATGATATGATTGAAAGATTTTTTTTCAAATCCTTTCCTAGAAAAAATAATGGAAAAAGTTGAAAAATCGTAGTTTTTGCACTCATTTCTGGCAAAATTTTGCAACTTTTTTTCGATTTTCAAAAAAATTCCCCAATGAATTTGTTTTGGTTTTGGATATGTTAGAGGTGATACAAAGAGGGTTTTTTGCTGGAAAAATCAACATACATTTCCACGTGAATAAGAGAGCTAATTAATGCCAAATTTTGGGTCAAAATCACCAAAAACACTGTTTTGCTACATATGCTGTATTTTTAATGTAATTAAAAAATCCTTAAGATGATGGTATGATCGATAAAAATTAGTCAAATTTGTTAAAATGGCAGGCTTAGGTTTTCGCATTGTTGTTAAACAGCAACAGGATTTAAGTTCAATGTTACCCCACCCACCCACTGCCACTGTGTATTAGATTACCCTGTAAACACAAAATTCTATACTGAAATACTTTTAGAAACTTAGTTTGGTATATAAAAAATACCATTCTCCAAAAAATAGGACACTTTCATTGTATAAATTACATTTTGTTTCATTTTTCTAACTATTTTGGAAACTTTTAAATAAAAAAACTTTGTTGTTTTTTGTAAATGCCTTTATTTTGAACACTCTATTATTATATTATGGTGAAAACGATTTATTTATCAATTTTCAAAGCAAAATGAAACTTGTATACTCTATCGTTTTCATGAACAAAGGCCATTTTCGGTATTTCAGTCAGTAACAGTCGAACATTTGGCATAAGACTCCGCAAAATAAACATTCATAATTGGACTTCCGGTTTCAAATTCGTCCAAATTTTTCGCAACTTTTCTCGACCCATAACATTGATCGCGACTAGTCTTGCTTCAGCCTACAAATACAACAGATGTATGACGCCGACAGACAATTCAACAGTTTCACCATAGAAAAAACTAAACAGACGTGAAATTCATGTTTTCGCTTTAAATCGTCAAGGAAAAGTAGACTAGAAATGATCAAATGAGATCGAGAGTCGACGAGCACACTTTCATGACTTTGGTTTTGGACCAAATCCAACACACGAGAATGAAGAAAACATGAAAAATCTTGAACTGCGTTGTCCTCTATGAGCTCCGGATGGTCTTCAAATTGTTGTTTTTTCGAGAAATTGGTGAATTTTGGGATGAGACTTTTGTCAGAACCCACTATCAAAGCTATGTCCAGATTCATTGGAAGGCCTCATTGGGAATGGCTCTGTGTTTTTATCCATAGAAGATCAAATGCACATTTTCGTCCAACAGAAAGAAACTAAACCTGGCATCTATCAGTCTCGTGGTGAACAGTGTTGTTTGTGTAAAATTGAGTGCTGACAACAACTTTCATTCTTAGACAGCTAATCAATAGGCAGGATTGAGGAAGACATTGATGATATTTGAGGCGACATGTTTTATACATAGGCACTTGGGTTCAGGAATTTTAACAAATTACAAGAAATATAGTCCTATATATAAATATTTATATATAGGACTAGATCTTTATTTCTTGTAAGTTGTTAAAATTCCTGAACCCAAGTGCCTATGGTTTTACAGTGTGACCTAGCTGCGATATCGTAGCTACAATCTTGATTATGGGTGTAATGGTTGGTGAAACCGAGATCAAACTTCAAAAATGTTGCGGTTACATTATTGCAACTAAGTGTGACCCTGTGTGAATAAAAAAATGATATCTACAAATGCATAGATCTATAGAAAGGAACGTGAATATGGTTCGAGTTCATCAAGTAACCCTTTACATATTTTCGGACAAACAACAGTATTTTTTGTGGTATTCGAAAACTTGCAACTACAACTTGATTAAAGCCGCAGTTGCGAGATTTTGTAACAACACCAACGATTTATCGATATACATGTACTCTTCACCAATTTATTTTCATTCATTGCAGGCCCGGGGGAAGCAATTTCATATTGGGGGGCTAAAGCCTTTGTCCTGAATATTGGGGGGGGGGGGGGGGCTAATTTGGATTTTCCCAAATTTTTCAGTGTAAAATTAAGAAAATTTGGCATTTTTGGCCAACATTGGGGGGGCTTAACCCCCCTAGCCCCCCTGTTCCTACGGGCCTGCATTGCAGATGCATTTGTTTGTAATTCGAAACTTGATTTTTGGCTTTGTCCTTTCCAAGATGACGAAATTTCATGTAATTTATCAAGACTCTTTAATCTGTTTGCATTTTTGACAAATTAGCTCTGGTCCCTTTAACCCTTTCCCAAACAAGACCTGGTTTTGACGTCCCTATTAAAAAGGGTTTGGGAAAATATTGAGACAAAAGAAGAAAATGCTGATTATCTACTTTTGTCTCAATATTCTAGAGCTATATGTTACACAAAACTTATCTTTATCAACATATGTTTTGTTTTCTGCAGAAGAGTTCAATTTGGACCGCCCTAAATTTTTGTTGTTTGGGAAAGGGTTAACCCATTACCACACAGTGACTCTTTTTGACTCCCCACAAGAAACTTGCTTTGGAAAACATAGTGGAAAATGAAGAAATTGCTTTTGACAAGGAATTTCTTCATTTCCCACAATATTTTCCATACAAAATGATTGAAATACATATTTTTTCATTCATTTTTAGTTGTCGTCTGCAACATCTTTGAATTTGGACAAGTCAAAATTTTGTCGTTCGGTAATGGGTTAAGACATGTGACCTGTCACGCTAAAAGGGACCTTTTTATATGTCCCTTACCTAAAACAAAATTTCGAGTAATTTAAAAGACTCAGCAGAGGTCATTCAACCAGATGCTGTCTTTTGAAAATTGGGTTTGTATTGTAAGATAGGATTTAAATATTCTATGTTCCGAAAAGTATATAAGAATTAAAACTTCCTACCAGAACCAGTCTATGCAGACTGACTCTGGCCAATATGTTGTACACTTCCAAGGTCCCTTTTAGCGTGTCAGGTCACATGTAAGCAGGAAGTTTGTCCATTATGGCTAATAAAAAAATTCAAGAGAAAGCTCTGATTGAAATATACATTTTCTTCTTTTCCTTCAAATTCAATGTTTTGTTTAATCCCCTAAATAGGGCTGTCAGGGTGTTGTTTTTTTAGAACTAGCTGGATATGTTGTCCCTGAATGTTAATCTTTTTTAGCCCTTTCCCAAACAAGACCTGGTTTTGATGGAAAGAATATTTGAGGAAACTTTGAGAAAAAAGAAGAAAAAGATGATCAACATTTTCTTCTCTTCCCTCAATATTTTCTGGACAATTAAGTACTAAAATCCTATGTTACCAGCATTATCACCACAACATCCTCTCTGAGCTACCAGTTGCTCTCCTAAATAGATTACCCAGTCATTGTTGGAAGACAATGTCTGAGACGATATTTGCCGCAACGGGGGATTGAACAAGGGACTTCATGATTGAGAGTCTGAGGCAATACCGAATAAACTTTTTTTCAAATGGCAGAATTTTGGACTGTTCCAGTCTTCTAGTCTCAAGATGCTGCACAGGCGACAAAATCTACGATGATTAACCCATTCCCAAACGTTGAAATTTTGGGCTGTTCAAAATTTAATTGACTTTGCAGACGACAAAACCAGACAGGAATTTGCTATAACATTAGTTCTCCTAAAAAAAATTAAGACAATAAGAGAAAATGATGATTATCAGCAATTTCTTCTTTTGTCTCAATATTTTTTCCATAAAGGATGTCAAAAGTGTTTTTTGTTTGGGAAAGGGTTGCAAGATTTGTTTCAATATAGCTCGGATGATATGAACCCATTATCAGATGGCAAAATAATAGACTTCCAAATTAAAAGGTGTTGGAGACGACAATATCAAATACATGGAATTTAACATTTTTTGTTCTTTCATGGTAGAAAACAATTGTGAAAGAATAAATTGCTCGTCACAAGCAATTTCTTCATTTTCCGAAGTGTTTTCCAGAGATTTAATCTTGTTTGGTGTCAAAAGGCGTGGTATTGGGTTAAGGCAAAAGGAGAAAATGCTGACTGCACCAATTGAAATACTCTCCATACAGCTCTTTTTGATCAATTTATAGCGGACAAGAATTGACCTGGCAGAGCATTCCATTCGATTAACATGGGCTGCTCTGCCAGGTCATTTATCGTGAGGTACCCAGTATACCTGTCGTCAGGTCATTGATTTGGTCATTTTAACAACATATTTACCTTATTAACACTTTTCCAAACAGTAAAATTTTAACATACTCAAAATTTAAAGCTTATGGTATTGCAATGACATGATAAGTGATATCAAAAGTAGAAAATATGCTTGTTATAGCACAGAAAAGATTAAAGCAAAAGGAGAAAATGCTGCTTATCAGCATTTTGTTCTTTTGTCTCAATCTTTCCCCATGCTTTTTTCTGTAAGGGAAATCAAATCAAGGTCTTTTTTTGTGGAAAGAGTTAATAAGTATCATTGTCGTTATTCAGCGTCCAATGGAACTACTTGTACGGTGATCACGCAATTGGTCACACATCAAGTTTTCAATTATCCAATTAACCCCTTACCAAACAACAAAATTTTAAGCTTGTCCAAACTCAATGATATTCTAGACAACAATTTCAAGAAAATTGAATTTCACATGTTTTGGTCTTTTAGGGAGAAAATATTGTGGGAAATGAAGAAATTGCTTGTCACAAACAATTCCATCATTATCCACAATGTTTTCCAAAGTCATTACCTAAAGGAGTCAAAAAGAGACATTGCATGTGAATAGGATAAGGG